>CAWYPQ010000163.1:0-85515 GCA_963965965.1 Trididemnum nubilum
ATTGAATAAGAGAGGTTGTATTTGAATAAGATAGACAATAGTTTAAAGAAATTAACCAAAACGTCTCAATAAATACGCGTACGTATGTTCTACAGCATTTTGGCTGTACTGCTTAAATGTTCTGAGGAAATCACGGACTTCTCTTTTCAGGTTAAGAGTCAGTGAAGTCAATTATTCATTAACAAGTTTATGATGTTATTTGTATCAAACTGCATAAAATTTATTTTAGGATTGCTGCGCAGGGATTTATTATTGTAATAAAACAAGTAAAATCCTATTACTACTACGTTAACTACTACGTTACTTTAAGCAGTTAAGCACTTATACTGTATAATCACTTATCTGTCGGTATTATAAAATGGTTTATACTGTTTCATATTTTTTTATGGTTTTAACACGTGGAAAAGTTTCAAACAATAGAGCTAAATTTTTTCAGGATTTGATTATTGTTATTCTTTTTCATTTCAGTATTATTGTTTGGTTTTTGGAAAGTACAGTACATATTGAGCCAATTTATGTAATTTTCGCACGAGGCTTTTGTTGGTTTTGTAGCCTGAATAGTGGATATAGCGTCCGTGTTAATGATGATAAATGGCTCCCTCATAATGCAACAAACTAGCTTAAACTTTGCTAGACTCCAATCCATGTTTTTGTATGCATCACCTAAGGTATAAAATTCGTTGCCACTATCTCTGCGTGAAATTGAAGCTGTGCCATTTTTCATGAAACGTTTAAAACATATTACCGGTATTTTAATTTAGCTTTTAAAGATGTTACCACTGTTACTGTTTGATGCTCATGCAGAAACCCTCACAATTTATATTTCATAAATCTATGCATTCATTGTATTATTATCGCTATGCACTAACTAGTAAAATTTTATTCAACTTTCTTACTTAAAATTTTCACATTGAATGTACTCTAAAGCTTATTTTGATTATTGTTGTTTATACTTCTTTTTGTTTATGCAAGCATATAGTGTAACATAGTTTTAAACTTTGTGCTTAATTTGCATTATTAAGTTGTTTTTTTGACCGGCCAGTTGGTCGAGCGGTAACGCGTTTGGCAGGAGGTCTGAGGTTCCAATCTCGGGACGGTCAAATCGGACGACTCGCCACCACTGCAACATTTCATTTGGAGGAGCTGTGTTGCCTGGGTGCAATGACATGGAGATGGACCCGGCAAACTCGTTACAGGCTTCGGTGTAATACAGCGAGTATAAAGATTTATTTTGATTTCTTTTTTGAACTATATACGGTAAAATGACGTCATAACCTTATCACAATATTTTACTGTTAATTTTGCTCTAGATACCGCAATAAATTATGCAATTTTTATGAATTACTTAGATATCATAGGATAAGATTTACATTATCTAACGTCATTAATTATGTAATTCTTATTCCATTCAACAACCCTATTTTGCTCGAGTATGAATGGGCATGCATATTTCTGTACTTTTGCATCCATTACTATGCTGTTTTTCTAAAGTTGATAAATTCGTTGTAATATCGTCATGGCCAAACAATTTTTTACAAAGATGTTGGTTTTACTTTGATGCATTAGAGTCACACCTCCGTTGTTTTTCTTTTTTAATATGATCTTAAAATGCTTAACTAAAAGTAATAACTTTACAAAAATATATTATGGCCAAGGTATGCATGAAGTTGGTGAAGAGCTTTCGGCAAGCCTTCAAATTTGGAAAATATTCAATTTTGAATTTTTGAGACGTTAGATTGAAAATTGTTGATAGTCAATTTTCTGAAACAGTGTTGGATGAAAATACGAGAGAAACTTGTGATCTACAACGGTAATGTAATAGCTACATTACTTTCATCGGGGACACATCCTGTCGCTAGATTTTAATAAATTTTTGTATATTTTGTCTTTTAAATGATTTTGTAGTGAAATAAAATTGCACTTATGATTATAAATGTTGCCTTTTTAACGAGTTTCAAAGAGCGTATTTTATTTGATATGCACTATTATACACTGCATTCATAAGGCGATAATAATGTAAACTGTACTTAAACTGTAACCTACCGCATGGGGGGATGGTATCGCAGCGTAACCAGATGCATTTGGTATGCAGTAACAATTTTGTGAAAATTTTGCCCCAAATTGAGGTGAAAACCAAAAATAACAAAGTCTTTGTCTTTTAGTGCGATATTTTGACCCAAATTCGAATGAAGGCCAAAAAAAAGGAATCTTTACCGCAATTTTGTGGAATATTCGGCCACTAAATATCATTTATCAGATTTATTCTCTACTTTTTTGTCCAAACGTGGGGTGCCTTTCTTTCATTGGGATACGCTTATTTTTCTATTAGGGGACGCTGAATCTCGATTGGGAGCGCTAACTCTCGATGTCTTCACTCCGTACAATTTGAGTAGGCTACTGACTGTTATCGATATAAAAACAAATGTCACTAGGTTGATTTGGCATTAGGGTGGTCCAAATGTTAAACATCTCTGAAAGATTTAATCATGATTCTATCTGCTCATGATGGGTCAATTAGAGATTAAAAACATAGAGAAAATTAAAAACATACATCTCTGAAAGATTTAATCATGATTCTATCTGCTCATGATGGGTCAATTAGTGATTAAAAACATAGAGAAATGTGGTTGATTGTAGACAGTTAAGATACGCATTTTTTTTGGCGATCAGTTCTCTACTGCTCAAACCAAGCACAGTGTTGCTAACGATTTGTTATACCATTGCAACTTCAGACAAAGCGGAGTCCAAGCGCAATGACACGAAGATAAGCCTCGCTAACCCCATAGGCATAACCGGAGGAGGGCTCCCAGAGGGCCTGAGCTCTCCCCAATTGGAATGCTACAAATAATAAAAATGTGACAAAAAAGCCTATTCTTTCTTCAGTTTGAGTGTCTTTTAGCATCTTCACGTAGAGTAGTACACGCGTAATAGAGTAATAAACAATAATATTGATCCAGGGGCCGTGCCCCTTCAATTCAATTTTTGCAAACCAATTTAAATGTATACCCCAAGTGAAATTAAACCTATATGGACGGAATTATTTTTTCATAAAAAAAATTGTTTGTTGACTTTTTCGTGTGTAGTTGTGCACCAAATAACAAAAAATCATCTTTTCGCAAAAATTTTTAAGTACTTCCATTTTTTTTCAAACGTTACAGATCTGTTACATTCGTTCGTTTCATGAAACTAACTGCAGCTTTCCAAATTTAGAGAAATCAAATAAAATGCAATTTTACAGATATATGTTACAATTGTTACAGACTATGTATTTCAGAATAGAAATAATAGAAAAACACTCATTTTGAGGAAGTTTAATTAGCATAATTTTTTTAGAAAAACGTTAAGTTTGGTTTACAAACGTCTTTTATTCACATTTCAATTGACCTACAAGAGAGCCGAAACAACTAAAAGACTCGGGCTCCTATTCTGGTAAAACTAAACATACTTTAAACGTGCTTAGCACTCCCTTCCTGCTTAACTATCGGAGTTAAAAATAACAGTGTAGATCTTCGCTACCAGCTGGAACTGCAGTAAGTATTTTTTCGTCGTAAAACCGCTTTGCATTCATTGTCAGTAAAATGTCTACGAAACCTTCGCAACTGTAGAATTTAATATTTAAATTTAGTAAGACATTATGCCTGCATATAAAATCACATCTTGCAAGGCTAATCCAAAAAACATCTAGCATGGCAAAGTCGACAGATCTGTAACCTTTATACAAACCAGCATAAAACGTAGTTCTGTATCAGTTTGATGAATTTGAAAAATTTGCAACATAACATGAAAAAAAAAAAAATTCTAAGAAAAACTTTTTGTACTTCCACAGCAAACCGAAACTATCTTAGTCCTGATAAAGTTTGAGCTGATCTGCTAAACTTCCAATCTAGCACAATCTGCCTACTGATTTGTTTATTTCTGAAAAATTGTTTGTGTGTTCATGTTGCCAATATGAATTTTTTTCCTGAATTGTAACAAAACTGACGCAACCGGTTTTTACGAGAAAAATCAGATTTCTACCAAGTAAGAAGGCGTTCTATTAAACGTGACAAATTTGATACAATGTCAATCAGGCTTGGAAAAATTATAGTTGTAATTGACAAAATTGTAATTAATTACACGATTTTGCTGTAATTGTAATTGAAAAATTTTTTACCTATTTTCAATTACAAATACTCTATTATTCCTTAAGATAGGTGATAACAAAACGTGTTTGAATAATATCAATTTTGCTCCGGTTGCAGATCGATATCGATATGTTCTACCGGTTGCAATCACAACTGACGTCACAAACCGAACATCAAAGTAGATTGGGGATAATTAGAGTTAGTTATAAAGATAGAATAAATCATAGTTATTACCTAAAATTAGCACCTACTCTAATCATAACTAGCATTAACTCTAAGCCAAAAACCGGCCTGACATAGAATTGGCCTATGAGGTCAGATGTGACTGTAACCAGTGGTAACTAACCATTATAACCGTAGGTGTAGTCAGGATTTTTGATTGGGGGTGGCCCAAACCACAAATTACATGCAATGACGTCATCAGAAATTTTCGAAAGAGGAGCTTTTGGTGGGGCAAAGATATCGTAGAATGAAAGATTTAAAGCCTTGTCTGTTGTTGGCAATTAACCAGAATTTTGCTAAAGGTAGGGGTAAACTAATAACGTAGTTAAAAGGTGCAATTGCCTAACTTGGGAGATGTGTTGAGTGAGCTAATGTAACTCAAACGTATCACAGACGTTGGCCGCCGGAGGCTTTAGGGGCCAGGAGACGCAGCCCCCAGCCGCTGGACAATTTTTTATAATTTTTTGAAATAAGAAGCTATTTTATTGCCATTGGATCACATATTGCACGTGTTCAGAGGCATTTGAAAGAACTAGATTTCTAACATTTGAAAGCCAACCAAAAAAAATTCGATTGTTCAATCCTCCTTTTACTTTCAATTTAAGTCTAGCACACTTTAAAATCTTGCAATTTGTTGTTGAATTTTAATTGTAAGTGATTTATTTGGCCCAGAAAGGTAAAGCAAAAAAACATTGCCTCCTGCAATATTTGAGTTGTAAATAATACTCCACTCGAAGATTTTTCTCAGAGGTTTTTGTTTTGTCATAAAATTAATCAGTCATAGGAGTACATGTACGGTCAGGGGGCCCACGACCCTCAAATCAAATTCAACATTTTGTTCAATGTGCATTTCTCCAAGCTAATCTTTTTTTAAGTATTTTGTGCGTAAAAGCTGGCGAGGTGGAGATGAATTGTTACTGAAAAATAGTACATTAGATGATTGCGCTTACTAACCATATTATTCCCGGGCCGGATTTACATTGCACAGGGCCTCTGGTACTTTGGGGATTTTCGCAGCATCTTCCTGCCAAATATACTGTAGATGAAGACCAAAAAAAGTCTTACCATCTGAGCGCGGGACCCTGGCACTGTGCCATATGGTAAATCCGGCCCTGGTTATTGCATTACGCTCGTAAAAAGATAAATGAGGGCCTCATTTAGCAACTTTCAAAACAAAACTCCTTATTATTTTCACGCAGGTTATACCTTTCAATGGTTGGTAAAATTGAATTGATGGGGCCCGGGCCTTCTGGTCGTCAATATTATTGGTAATTACTGTGGTACGCACGTACTTTTCTCCGCGAAGATGCTAAAAGAAACTGATGACAAAAAAACAAGACTTTTTTCACATTTTTAACATTAGTGGTATTTCGATTGGGGGGGTACCCGGGCCGCCTGAGCCCCCCGCCCCAGGCTACGCCAATGATTGTAACTTCAATGCTATTTGTGATATTAAGATTTTGTGTGCTTTTTGCTTGTTCGCGCTTGTGTGTATCTCAAAGCGACACAAATGGTTCTTTTTTGTATGATCATGCTAAATATATTATTGGTAAAAGTTAAAATTGTGTTGAATAGCAGTTGTAACTTGAAGTTTTAACGTACACAATTTTACCTTTGTTTCAATTTTTGATTGTGTTAAAACTTATTTTCTTTTGCACAAATAATTGCGGTATGATACCATGCGTTAGGTAAAACCGTAATGTGGCTGGAAGCGGTATGAATCCAATAACGTACTTGACAATTGCATACAAACGAAATTACGCATTTTAAAAATTAAAGTTAAACAAAGATTGGTGAAAGAACAAGAACAGAGAGAAATGGGGCTTTAACAGGCCTGGTAAAATATAAAACAAATCCGCAGTGTTGACATTAGCAAAACTCAAGGCTTCGTATATAAGTGAAACGGTCGCCATGTTTTGAGAATCTTTTTATTGTAATTGTAATAGACAATGTAATTGAAGTGCAATTATACTTGAACTTGAATAATTGTAATTGTAACTGAAAATTTTAGGTTGTAATTGTAATTAAAGCAAAAACAAATAATTTTTCCAACCCTAATGTCAATAAAGGGTTAAGGGTGTTTATCCCAAACGTTGCTGACTCAGGCCCTAGGGCCTTTTGATAAAAAATAAGCCCGGCTCTTCTAACCTTTTGATAAAAAATCATTTTACCAAAAAAAGCATTTTATATTTTTATGAACATAATACATGAACCAGGGGCGGATTTATTACAGTATATGGCACAGTGCCAGATGCTCCGCGCTGAGATGCTAAGACTTTTATGTGGTCTTCACCAGTATTTGGTTGGAAGATGTTGCGAGAATCCTCAAAGTGCGAGGGGGCCCACGCAATGTAAATCCTACCCGGGCCATAACATGGTTAGTAGGAACCATCTATTGTACATTTTTCAATAATCATTCACCTCCACCTCGCCAGTTTTTAATCGAAAAAATGCTGTTGAAAAAAAATTAGCATGGGGAAATACTCATGGAACAAATTATCAAATTCAAATTGAAAGACTTTGGGGCCCCTGGCCGTACATGCACTCCTATAACTGGTTATTTTCACAACACAAAAATTTCAAAGAAAAATCTTTGAGTGGACTATTATTTACTGCAAAAACATTGCAGGAAGCAATATATCTTACTTCCCTCTACCTAGCTGGGCCAAATCACTTACAAAATTTCGCATCAAAATGCAAAATTTTAAAGGGGTTTTGGACTGAAGTTGCTAGTAAAAAAAGGATTGAACAATTTAATTTTTTCAGTTGACTTTCGAAAACGTTAGAAATCCGGTTCTTGCAAACGGCTCTGAACACGTGCAAAATGTGATCCAAAGGCATAAAAATAGCTTTTTTTTCAAAAAATTACAATAACTTGCCCAGCAGTTAAGGGCTTTATCCCTAGACACCCATTGCCTCGGGCCGCTGTGATTCATTTGAGTTACATTAGTTTACTCAATGCGTCTCCAAATTAAGACATTTGCAATTTGTAACTTTTGATTTAAGCTCTCTACCTTTAGCAAAATTCTGGTTACGTGCCAAACCAGGCCACGGCTTCTCATCTTCTATTTTACGATATCTTTGCCAAGCAAAGATCTCTTGTTCGAAAATTTCTCATGGCGTCAATGTAAGCAATTTGCGGTTTGGGCCCTCCACCAAACAAAAATCCTGGCTTCGCCAATGAAACATCGCACCATTAAAAAAAAATTATGCAGTTTTTACGTGGCCTAAGGGTGGTGATCATAGATTTGTTTGACTTTTGATTCAAGATGCAGGACATTGAGTGGCAACAATTAGAGATAAAACAGTAATTCAGTAGTTTTAGGGTTTTGCTGAATGTCACTCAGGTTAAGCGTAAATACCAACTTTGCGGTCTTGACTCCACCGCACTAAATTGCATGAGTCGAATTAAGAGTTTCAGTTTATTTTGATAGAAGGCGGTGAAACTTAGTTGGTTGTGCAACGGGGTTGCGATACAACAACTTCTGGCTCTCGGTTTGATTCCCCCCCCCGAACTGGCAATGAGTGGTTGTGTCTTTGAGAAAAACACTTTACGTTTTTTTCCTGTTTGAACCAGGCAGTTTACCTGTTTGTGGTGGCACAGCCTGACGAAAAACTAGCAAACAGAACCCAAAAAAGTGTTTAGAGTGGAAATGTTAGACAGATGCAGTATACCTGGTTCATGCGATCAATAAATGACTTTCATACAAGCAGTGAACGTTGAATTGAAGGTTTTTCAAACCGACTGAATCAACTCTCCCCATTTGCAGAAGATGACTTTAATTTGAAACCTTGTGAGACATCTTTTGAGTATGTAATTTTTGCGTTATTTTTGCTTGAGAGCGCTGTTGTCCAAACCTTATAGCACTTCTTCTACCACTTGTGCATTAGAGTAGATCGATTTTTTACTTTTCTTCGATTTTTGAATGATGTAATCTTGCAGTAGTTGCATTTTGGTGCAAAATAAATTCCTGCAAACTTTGAGTGCTCTGCATTAAAAAATGACTTGCGCATTTTAGTTTAATTTTTTTTGATAAAAATGTGATTATTTGCAAAACCGCTTAATGGCGCTTTTAAGCCCAGCTACTGGAATACCATTTCACCTGTTTAAAATAAACTGTAAAACAGGAAATACTTGTATCACACTAAATAGCAATCAAGCACACTTTCCTTTACTCGCTATAACGTCATAAGAAGCCAGCTTAACGGCATACAGCAACGCGTAAACTTGCTGAAGACGTTGAACAAACACTTGAACAGCTTTTCAATAACAACGAAAAGCAAACTTACCAGAAAGTTATTGGTTCAGTTTAGTTACAGAATTGAATCGTATGTTTGGGAGTGGAAGCTTTTGGATGCAAACATAGAAGGCATTTTCCAGCCAATGATTTAGGCCATAATAGATTTGTGGCGGTAATCAATTCCATCATAACTATGTGAAGCTTCCGTAACAAGTTTTACGCTTCTTTCTATGCTCTGTGAGTTGGACGGAAGATCTGGAACCTTAAGTAAACTGTTATTTGCATGGCACAACATCAGATCTTCCGTGGGTATATCCTTCAAAAGCGGTGGCTCTGCACAGAGATACTCTTCATCCACAAGATTGTACCACACTTTTGCTTCCCAGCTGATGGGAGGGATTTTCTTTTCCGTTTTTATTTCCTTGCTGATTCTACGTGTAAAAGTAAAAATGTGATATCTGTCGCTATTTTTTTTATTGTGCACTACGATTAAAAACCTAATTCTAAAACTTTGGTGCTTTTTGGTTCCGGTTTGCGTTTACTGAAATATGGCATGTTGTTATTTAAATACTAATGTGAATAGAGTAGTTCTACAAAAATTATATCACATTTATCTCGTAAGTGCAGCATCAAAATTTGTAAAGTCTACCGATTCTTGCTCCTCAGGTTTATAATTGTTTGCAATCCAAGTTTTGAACGATGGGATCTTCATCTTCTTTCAATGCATACAGAAAGTTTTCTGGTAATAAGCAAAAGGAGTTTCCTTGCAGATTTTGCTTTGCAATGGTTTTTACGCCTTCAACATCCCAGCTGTAAACTGCCTCAAGTACGCAACCAACGGTTTGAATCCTCCCATCTTAGCCATATACAGTATCATGCAAGCTTTTAATTTGGTTTTAAACATATTTTCAACTTACTGTAATTATTAGGGAAGACGTGCGATAAGGGTTAAAACCTACGTAACTTGGTAATTTCGTTGATTCTTCTAGATGGCAAAATGAGTAAAATTTTTTTCAACTATTTTTTATCAACAAAATCAAACTGATTTTTTGCCTTTTGTAATGAATACTCTTAAATTAAAGGCCTACTTTGTTCACCGCCATGTTGTTGGTGTTTTTGTTTTTAGTACAAACAAAGAATTGATTGAAAACAGTAGAGCCGTATTTAAGAAACGATTGTTTTTATATACTGTATGTTTAGGTTCTGCTCTTTCCTTCAAGAAATCCTCCATATAGTTGCGCAGCAATATTTTGCCAAGCAAGAATGAACAGTTAACTGATCAGAGGTCGATCGGAATAGAGTATCTGCTGCTTAAACAATAGACAATGAGTCGATTTTCGGTCAAATCAAACCAAACATTATAAAAATTGTTATTCACAACTTGCCTGCTTGTCGTTCAGCAATCAAAGGAAAAATGTGAGGGTTCCACCGTGTGTGGTATACTGGTCGGCAGGTGGCAGCTTGACTCGAAAAACTTGTTGAATAAAATGTAATACTCTACTTCCAATTATGCAATATTGCTTCTTCTTTTCTTTCTTTTTTTCTTTCTTCATTGCCCGCTTTTCCGTGAGGGTTACGGTGGCAGCAGCTCGAGATTAAGCCGCCACACTTAACGGTCTTCCATCACCTCCACCATTTTGCTTGAGTGAAGTCCGAAGCGATCCCATCCAAGATCCTCAATATAATCGGAAATACTATAATTATGTACATAGTGCGTGAAACAAAAATTAAAATTTTTGTAGAAATAAAAAAAAGTAATAGTTTTTAAATAAAAAATTAAAATTGACATAAAAACAAAACTATATAGAAGCAAAGTAAAGGTTTTTCTGAAAATCAACGGTTTCTAAAATAGTACACTAGAGTGGTGCAAAAAAGTCTACCGTATTTTAAAACGTTATATTTCGTGATTGATTTGTCATTTGGTCTAGAATCTGAAGTACATTAAAATCAAAGAATAGAAAAACTAGTAATTAATTTGATTAAATTGCTTCAAGGCTTCTAAAGTACCGATTTGGCCTGAAAAAAAAAACTTTTTGGGTGTCCGTTTACTTTGTTGAGATGAAGCAGGTAGCACCTAACTGAAGCCATGTTGAATGTTCAACTTTAAACTTTTAACCCGTACCAGAGAGAATTTGTTTGCTTTCTATCAAAAACAGTTTTTTTTATTTTATTTAGTCGAAAATAATCTCCAAAATTTCTTCAATTTACGAATGCTGCTTCTCCACGAGTGGTAAAAATTTTTTAATTATATGCACACTTTTTCCCACGTAGGCTAAATCAAGACTTGAAAACTCTTGAAAAATCAAACAAATTAATCAAGCTAGTTTTTGTAATTTTTTTTTTATGTTAGGCCAGATGGCAATTTAATTGCGACCTGAAACAATATTGTCATGGTAGGTTTTTTTGTCTCACTTTATATCTAAACACAAATAAGATAAATATGAAATGAAACATGCTACGATACAAGCTTTAAATTTGCATTGCAGTTGCGCGAATAATTTACAGTGGTGTAGGCCTGTTATACGAATAATTCACAATTCTATATTTTATAAACAGTTCACAGTATTATGTAATATAAAAAGCACACACCTGTTCTACAAACATTCTACAATTTCTTTTTAATTCAATCCCTTAGTTTCTATTGGCATTTGGTTCCCAACTTTGGTTCTAAGATGATGTCATCATTCACAGTGAGTTACAAAAGATTTCTTGGAGATTTGCCACAGTCTAGATTTGCTAAGCAAATGCGAAGTAAAACTTATTCCAAGTGCTTTGCCGAAGAGTAACCGCAGGTGGAAGAAAAAAGTAACTTAGATACGTATAGCTAGCGTGAGTTAAGACTTAGAAGTCCCTAATATTGAAAAGACTACTTCTTTACTTTTTGTTAGTTTCTATCTACCATAATATTTTGGAACTACAAATTTTTATGCAAGCATTTCAAGTCCAAATGCACTATACTAGCAAATTTATTTAAGTTTTTTTTTCTCGCCAAAATTAACAAAAACGCAGTTAAATGATATAAACCAAAATTTGACCCCAACGATTTCAATTAATGGTAATCCTAATGTAAAGGAAAGGAGATACAGTTCGAAATCGGTTTTTTTGAAGAAATGAAAACTATTTGAGAAAATACAGAAGTGCTCCGAACCATTGTTTCGCTATTCGTTTTATCTGCGAAAATAGACTTAATCATTGACTACGTAGAATTAAGATTTAACGTCCAATTAAATAAATGACTTAACCACGGCACCATGACGGCAACCATTATTTTGTTGAGTTTGTTGAGTAATTTCATACTATTATCCTCCTCTCACGAGAAAGCGACGATGGAGCTTTTATTTTGGACGAATCGTTCTCACTTGCGTAGGAGTTGACCATATACTTAACTGTCCGATAGACGTTTGGCTTTTTTCCACGTAAATTTACTACACGTTCGAAACCTGGAAAAGAGATAACCATCGCGAAGCGTCTAATCCAAAAAACCAAAAAACTTTACGAAGATGCTGGTTAAACCCAAATCACCCGATCAAGTTTGTCATAAAATCGATGTATTAATTTCTTCGACCACTTTGCCAACAAACTACAGAAAAGGTGGAACTTTCGGTGAGAATTTTACTCAAGGTAAGGTACAATAGTTAAAAAATAAAAACCCTTCCAAAACTTTTACTTGATTTCTATGTTTTATGATTTTTGTCGACTCCGTTAGCTTTACAGCTCCGCAGCAACTTTTGTTGCGTATTTTTCCGCAGTAGACTAAGGTAAATGGAAGAAATTACTGTATATTGTTCATAAAATACAAAACAAGGCAAACTCACAAAATACTATTACCCTCGTGACCGAACGGGTAAAGGCGTCGTTTTTGCGACGACTCTGACCAATGATCTGGGTTCAATCGGCACCCTGGTCACGCTTTGCGTCCTTGGGTAAGACGCTTTAGCATGATTATCTCTGCTTAGTGGATTCGAACAAGCAGCAAATTCAGTGGACACGAATTCGATGAAATCCACAGGAGCTTTGAATCACTGGAAATTCCTAAGCAGATGTGGAGTCGAGGACAGAAGGCTCGAGGCCAAGGCCATGGACACAAAAAAAATCCGAGGCCAAGGTCAAGGACAGCCTTTCCGAGGACAGACCCTCTCGAGGCCAAGGACAGGAATGCTCGAGGCCAAGGACCAAGAACACAAGCGCAAGTGCTCTTCAAAAAAAAAAAAGGTCTTCACAAAAGTTTTTCAGGCGATATCAAAAAAAAACAAAGGTCTTCACAAAAATTTTTCAGGCAATCTCCACAAAAAAACGTTTTCCAAAAAATTTTTCAAGCGCTTCACAAAATTTTAACAATTCAAAAAATAGTGCTGTCCTCGAGCCGAGGACAGGCCAATTTTCGAGGACTTGAGGCCTCGAGGCCTAGGCCAAGGACTTGACCTTCGAGGCCAAAGCCAAGGACTTCAAAATGTGTCCTTGAGGCCAAGGACGTCCTCGAGGACTCCACCTCTGCTCCTAAGCAGGTGTGGATTCCTTCAATCACAAAAGTAATCACTGCAATGAAAAGTGTGCGGATCGTCCAATAAGTTACTGTTCAACGCTGACCGGTTAACAGGAGGATAAATATGCGCTACAACAAAAACAACAAATAGTCGATAAAAGTAGGCAGCAGCGAATGTACCAAAAGAACCGGTTGCTTTCAGCGGGTTATAAAAGATGCCCAGGAGCAACAAATGACCAGAAGCTGAAGTCCAGTAGTTCTATTTAAATTTTGCAAGGACGGCTTTGGTAACCGATTCTCCAAACTTAGCAATCGGTTTCGCGAGAAACCGGCTGAGTAGCACCACTGGTTGTGACCGCAGCATTGTTGGATGCTTACTGCTTGACTAAATTGATATGGCTGTAGTCGAGACCGACTCTTTTGATATAGCGATCGCAAAAATCTGAGATAGAAACAGCAAAACACCATTTTCCCGGTCTGGTCTTGGTCTCAAACTTTGCCTGTTTTGGTCTAGAAACCAAATTGAGACCGAAATCGTCTCAGTCTGGCTCAGTCTCGATTTTGGCTTAGAAACCGAAAACATGCAAAGTTCGAGACCAAGAATCATTTTCATTTCCCAACATTTTCATCTAAGACAAGTTTAAAACTCCCTTAAGTTGAGCCAAAGTTTCTCTTTTTTTAACCAGGACAAACAGTATTTGAGAAAAAAAGACAAATGCAACCGTTGTGCTATTCCAGTTGGCTAAATGGTTCCTAAAGGACAGCGCCATTAGTGGCTAAACATCACTATTGCTTCTGAAACCCAAAAGGCGCCGTGGATGAGACCGACCATGTTATTAAGCTTCCAGACAAGCAGAAATCTACACTGCAGAAAACAAACTAGTAGATGACAGTACAATGCGAAATCCACTTTGAACGAAAAATGTTGTGACATTACAATATACCATAATCAGAAACTTTATATACTTTTCTTAGTTTGCCTGTAGCGCACGCACATGACGTACTTTATTACCATTAAAATGGTTGATGGTGTACTGCAGGATTAGTTCTCAGTAGCGTAGCCAGGAATTTGGATTGAGGGGCTGTTTTGGAGGCTAAAAACAAAATCAAACGTTCTTGAGCCATATTTTGATTGGTCTTCACTCAGATTGAGACGCTTTTTTCAGCCAAAATCAGGTGATCTCCAAAAAATAAAAAGGTCTTCATCAAAATTTTAGAGGGTTTTTCAGTCCAAATTCAGGTGATCGCCAAATAAAAAAAAAAAAAAAAAAAAGAAAGGTCTTCATGCAGGCTAAGAAGCAGTTTTTCTTGTACACACTATTTCAGGTTTTTCACCAAGTTTCATCCCAATTACCTTTGGGGGGGGGGGGGGCTATTTTCGTTTTTAGCGCAAAAATCAGCCTCAAAAGTGCCAAAAACACGGTATTTTGCATACTTTTCAGGCAATGGGTGGCCCCACCTAGCTTAGCTACTGTTAGTTCTAATGTGCTAAATTTGTTTCTGAAACATCAATTTTTCTGAAACGTGTTATGTGAATTCGTTTAAGTATTGTAAGGTAGTGATTATATTGTATCATTTTTGATCGATAAATGTTTTTTTCAATATAACTTAAAAATTTGACTAGATACGGTAGCAAAATGTATTAAACATAGATAGGAAACCATTGTTTCTGCATCTTTTGGTTTTTGAATGAAGTCTCTAGCTCAACTGGTTCACAAGATATAGCTTTTTTTGATTTCGAGGAGACGCATCGAAATTGAAGGGGTTGAGCACCCATTAAATATCAATAAAATTTATTGAAATTTTTTGGAGGTATAGTTTTACCCCAAAAAGCACTCTTTAAACACCTGAGATCTTTAAAAATCAAAAAAAATCTTTTTTTGACACACCCTACTTCACACTGCCCTTTTCAATGCTAAATATTAAGCAGAAAGTTGTGCATACTAATTTTTATCGTTTTAGGTTAGGACTGACCGGGAAATAAACCAAAGTTTACAGTAACAGATGTTCCATCAGTTCCACCACTTTCACCGCTGGCCACTTAAACAAGAGAAATTGGATCTCGTTGAAAAATCAAGCAGGCCCTGTATGTCTATTTTTCAAAGCTACAGAAGACCAAAACTTGACGATTTAACGCAGAGCTGCCCAAACCTCGTTTCGTGGGCCACATCAGGCCCGTAAGAAGATTTTACGGCTTGCAAGTGCTTTTCGAAATGAACTAGCAGAGAAATTTTGCAAAACAAACAAATCGATTTTATTCATTTTGACCTGCCGCCACCTAAAATTCCGGCAAAAGTTACATCAAAATACGGTGAACACCTTTTTGGGGGCTTCACTTAAATTTCCGCTAGTTTTTGCATCAAATCTCGCTAGAACCCATTTTCTAGTTCGGACCGGCACTGATTTTGCGGTCCGCTCAAAGTCCTTGTGGCTCGATCATTCCTCGCAGTTTGAATTGACGGTATAATTTGAACACAAAACAAATGCAAAAACTAAAAACAAGCAATTTTTAAATTACTGTAGAATTGGTACATTAAGGTAAAACATTTGTTTGTTAATGACTTTTGAGTCAGTATGTGGGACAAAACAATGATATTTTAAATAAAAATTGATAGGAAATTTAACAAAAACAAAAATTAAAATGGCTAAGATTTTAAATTTGTTTAATTATTCACGGTTTTTGTAATCAGTTGTTTTGGGTTAAAGTTTAATTTCCTAAATGAGCATTGGTTATACATGCATTAATTCATTATGGACTTCTGCTCAGAGTAATGCGTTAAAAATAAAATTGATATGAAAAGACTATACCTCTCACTTTAGATTACCCCATATCATTGATCTTATTTGTTTGTTTGTTAGTGGATATCAGTTGCTCAACCAGGGGGAGCTAAAGGAGATTCAGTCCCCCTCTTACGCTAGGTTACTTAAAAGTTTTAAACTAATATTTCTAGTGTTTATACATGTTTTAGAATTGGCATGTAGGTAAGGAGGGTGAGGGACTTGAAGGTTTGGGCGATTTAATTCTTCAATTAGCGTTCAAATCTAAGCCATTTAGTTTTTTGAATTGCTCCTTAAAGATGCGATATTTGATTAGAACCACTAAACATGGTTATTTTTTCTGAAAAAATCACAAAAATCGCTTAGTGGCTGAGAGCTTCACCCACAGACTCCCATTTGAGATACGAGCAAATTACACCAGTTTACTCAGCAAGCTGCCCAAATGGGATATTTTTTAAGCAAAAAAAAAAAAAATCTTTAGGCTCAAGCCCACCCTTAAAAAATACCAATTGCGCGCTTATAAGGGTTATTGTACTAAACTTTCGGATCCATTTTGCAAAAATGAGAGTTGAAACAAATTAATAAACCCAAAGACGTAGCCAGGAAATCACCGTGGCCAAGCCTCCCCCTACTAAACTATGTTGTCAAAGAGTTATTTGTAAAAGGAAATTAAGGGGTTGGCTATAACTTTAACTACAATAGAAATTCGAGACGAAAAGTGTGGCAAATTTTTGGCTACGTCAGGCCATCCGTGAGGCTTGTTAAATCTGTTGTTTTGAAAGAATTGGTGTTTTTTGTGGTGGTGCGTGCTGTGCATCTTTTTTGTGCTTTTTGTGTTCTGTGCACCTGTTATTATGCATATTGCTATATTGTCGAAAATTGATACTAGTGATAATAAATAATCCATTGTTTTTCTCGACAGGGAACAAACCAACCACTTTAAAAATTGTTAATTTTGTTTGTTCAGGATGCACAAACTAGATGTGAAATAGCCGTTGTGCGAAAAAGGGAGGGTCTCAAAGAGTTTTAGCTCTCTTTAGCCATTTCATTTGAAAAGTTGCTAAAAAATACAAGCTTTCAAATGTGTTTTGGACTTGACCTATAAGCAAAAAGGAAGGCTGAAGAGATTAGGTAATTTTTTTCCTATACTGTTTCTAAATGTTAACGCTTATTAGTAGTTCTTTCAAGCGGTTCCAAAACCGACAAAATTTGATTCGAATGCGTTAAAAAGCTTGCTCTATCAAAAAATTACCAGAATTGTTCAATCCCGTTTGTAACACACTTGAATTTCGCTGTTTTTGTAGCAGCTAGGCTGCTTATCCCAGTTGAGGCTAAAATGAAAATAATAACTTTTGTTTTAAGAACTGCTTTTAGGAAAATGTTGGTTGCGCACCAGAAAGGCTGTACATGCTGTAGTGTAGTACTTTTGGGCATGGCCCTAACCCTGTTTAGCCATTTATTCAGAAAAAAAATTATGGCACCTTGCACAAAACCAGTTTTACACGGTACTAGAGAAATCATGTAGATTATTATGTTTTGGATTATTTTTTAAAAATTTTCTACCCTGCTTAAAGAGCAATAATTTTTAAAAAATGCTTAAATCCGAAAAATGACTGTTATTAATTAGTGACTGGTGAATAATTTACATCTTCGTATTTCCGTAAAAGTTGCTAAATATTGGGAAGTTAAACTACAGGTGCATTTAGTGGTGAAAATTGGATGTGTTTTTGTATTTTTCATGTAGGTATGTTGGGTATTGCCCTTACGGCATAACAGGGGTACATCATATCATATAACTTATTCATTCATGCGAAAGAAATAACTGAACTAGGCATTCTGCGGCTGTCTAATCACAGGATTAAGGCAAAAAGCCATTGTTTGGTTTTGTGTGCATATTTTTGTCTAGCTGGTCACCACAACTGGTAAATTGCTTGGCCCCAATTTGAAAAAAGGGTAAAGTGTCTTTTCCTAAGAAAAAAGCGACGCATTGCTAGGTCCAGAATCTAGTCGTGATTCAGTAACGTTTCAATCACTGACCCGATGTTCCACCATTTAAGCTTTTGCATCTATGTATTTTAACTAAGGATGGTATCTAAGCCATTTTCAAAAAAGGCTAATAATACAGTAATATATATTGGGATTAGGGATGGTTGAGATAAGTTTAGGAACCTCGCCCCTTCATTTTATTATTGTTTTCAGCACACCGCAGTAGACAGAAGCAAGTGAAATACTTAAAGATATTTATTCAGGATATTATCTGAGACCATCCAATCGCTGATGCCAAAAATCTTTAGTACAGCAATCGCACAAATGATAGAAAATGCACAGTTGCGAATTCATCCCTTGCAATTTCAGTCAATAAATTTCTTGTAAAATTTAATATCCATCTGTTTAATCACTTTAATGTATGCAATATTATCATTCTGCCTAGCATACTGCCTCGTCAATTATTAACATCAAAAATTTATTCGCATTGCTCAAATTAAAATCAAATAAGTGCATATTTTAAATTTAATCATTTCTTTTGTGTTCAAATTATGACGTCACTTCTAACTGTGACGTCATCATTTGACGTCCTTTTATTCTAATGTTGCAAAACAACGTTTAAAGTTTATATATTGCTTTTTAACATGTCAATAAGCTTTTTAGTAACGCGATTTTTAGGTTTTTATGGTGTAGATTTATAAAATTTCAGTTTACTGGTCTCAAACTATATGACGTCACATCAAACCTTAACGTCATGAAATGCGGTCATTTTAATCTAATGATGCTAAACAACGTTTGCAGCTGATAAATTGTATTCTAATATGTCAACAATTTTGTTAATTATATGATTTATAAGGTTTTATAATGATGTGACCAAATGGCGCTACATGAAAATTTTGGAGCCCATATTTCCAATGTCACCATGGTTGCAAAAGTCTACCCAATTTTTTTTTCCATTTGGATATTAATTGAGAAATAAAAACACTCAAACGTTTAGGGGGCAAAGATATAAGCAGGACTTTCGCCAGTTCCCGTACTACAGTACACTGTATAATATTACGGATACCTTGCGCAGTGCATACAGCGTAAAATATTCAGATAATACCCAGATAAAAAAATTATCTTCGACCTTGTAAAGCGTATCTTATATTCCAAGAAAAATCTTACGTAAAACAAGCAGCAAAGTATTGGATTTATCGCCGATTATCTCTGTGATATCTAGCGCTACAAGACAGAATCATCTAAGATTATCTGCGAAAGCCTAGTACATATCTTCCATAAACTTAGTAAAATTTTAAATTACTTTTGCCGTCGTAGTCGCCCATTTGCCGAAAACTCCTAGGATAATTCTTAACGAAATCTTAAGTGAAAAATGAACGATGTGTTAGAAAGCGGTACATACCATAATTTGCAAAGAGTAACATAGGCCGTACCAATGTAACTTACACTCATTAATCTTTTAGTTTTAAAAGTTATAATAGAAGTATAGAACACGGTACATGATTGCAGATTCAGTGCCGACCAAATGGCATCAGGACGAAATTATGCTAATTGACCAAAACTATAGAGAACATATAGATGTTAAAAAGCCAAAAAACGTTTTATTTCCATCAAAAATAAGTAATAATAACAACACCACATTATGGCAATACTAAAATCCATACTTGATACTGCGCATGATTACAAAATTATGTTTAAACTCAAACTCAAGCGGCGTTGTTGCGTTCTTTGAGAAGATGCTTCACAATGATTAATATCTCAGCTTGACAGATTTTTAGCAAGCAGAACAAATCAAGTTTCATGCGCACAACTCAGAAACAACGGCAACTCCTAAGCGAGTCAAGATTTGACCAAAGCATAACGCATCTGTCGGTTTCTCGAGATAGGAGGATAAAAATTTATTAAACAACTCCCACTTTCGTTAAAAATAAAAAGATATAAAAAAATTGATTGTATGCATATAGCAGCAAAAACTTTCAGAAACGCATAAAAGTATGTGTAAAGCCTAATCCATGATTATTGGTTTGTATGTCAACGAAGGTGAAAACAATCACCGAAGGTAAAAAATAGTCACCGAAGTGTGAAGGGATTTCTCTTTTCCTCGAAAGCAAATTACAACTAAAAAGGGATAGTGCAACTAGATTTAAAGCGGTGAAGTGACATAATATTCGCACTGTGAGCCTTATACTGAAGGAAACCTAAAGTCTAGAAGAACTGATAGAAATCCAAAGAGGATTTTCGGGGAAACAATGAATTAAATAAAACGACTACAATTGTTTGTCTGTTCCAACGTTTCAGAACATGATGGTACTAAAGACATTACAATAATGTCATATTTTGCGCCGGCCTTCTTCCAAATCCTTGACACCGTTTAATGCCCGTTGAATGGCATCAACAACAGCACTCGTCCTTGCATTCCGGTGCATTGTTTTTCGAAGAACTCCTAGAAAAAATGCGTACCATCACAATACAACACAAATGCAGCCTAATTCGTAACACATGTTTATACTACAAGTATTAACGAAGCACCACGCCTGCAGGCAACGAACAGAAAAATAAAAAATAAGATTCCAAAAATATTAGCCAATATAATACCCTACTGTTCTCCAAGTCCAGACCCAAACAACCGTTCAAAATCGACCTTAATTTACAAATTCGTTGCCATTGAACAAAATTGACCTTAATTTAAAAATCGACCTTAATTTACGAATTTGTTGCCATAGAAACTTTTTCAAAACAAAATCTTTTTTCTAAAAACAAATTTTTTGTTTGAAAAACCGTTTTTTTGGAAAAAGCGTTTTTTGAAAGAAAAAAAAGTTTTTGAATATAAAAATATTGCTAATGACTCAAAAAATGAACCCCAGAAAAAAAGTTTTTTTGGAGAAAAACTTTTCTTTGAAAAAAATAGTTTTTGAAAATTTTGTTTAAAAAAAATTTTTTTTCTACTATGGCGCGCCCAAAAATCCCGGTGCCTAATCGGCGGCGCTTAAACGTCCACGCTAAAAGTCAAGGTCCGACCTCTAACTTTGCTATTACAAAACCAGGTGGAGTATGCTGTTACAAATCAAAAACCTAAATAGAGGTCAAAAGACCGACGAACTTCAGCTGATTTTGCTTGTAAGATTGTTATACTTTTTAAAAACTACAGCAGAGAGTTCGATGGAAGATTCTTTTCAACTACAGAATACAATACATGCACCAAAGTATAGGCTATTACTGAAGGACCTTTACTACTAAAGAGAGTTAATAATCAAGTACTGAGCGGTGAACAAATTAACCACTTTGCAGTTCTTTGTACCATATAATCATTTGACACTACCAGTGTTATAACTACACACCTTGATGGCAGCAAGGTTTCTGTTTTTGCTGGGGTAGGAATGACTTCCAACTGAGCCATAGAGTCCAAATTGTCTACATGATCTTTCATCTTATCCAAGATTATTTCCAAATTTGATTCATTATTATCCAGTATCTTGGCAATGGTATCCCTCGTACAACTTTTTCCAGAATAGGTAGGCGGTCTTGCAGTAGCCTCAGATGTACAGACAGAAGCCTTAAAATATGCACAACAGTAACTATTTTGCATTGTACCACTAATGTAGCGACGTTGAAAGAAACAAGAAAGCGTCATGTGTAAGTAAACTACTGTATTTTTTTTTATTGCAAGTTGTATTGTTCATATTCCGAAACACGTTCGTGCAAAGCATGCCTTTTTTAACATTAACACCGTAAACATTTTGTGAAGTAGTAAGTTGCTGCATTCGGTCTTTGACGTAAGAATAAATCGTTCAAAACTTAGTTTTGACGCTGCAGAAATGCGATTAAAAGTTAGAAAAAAGCAAATTTTTCAGCAGTGTGCGAGGGATGATGACATGACACAGCTACGTTAACAATTTAACGTGCCTGCAAAATAACTAGCGCTGAACGAGCGTTGATATGAGACTAAGAGTAAGATTTTTGTACAAAATTTTTATAATTGGTGCAAGACAATACGATAAAACCGCAGATATGATGCGAATGATGAAAAATGCAGCCATTGTTCCCAATATTTTTTAAATCCCAAGTTTGAAAATCAAATTAATACTAGTATACTAGGATATACTAAAACGCATTCAAAAGCTTACTTACTGTCAAATGGGTGCTTCGAAACCGGAGCTCTCAGCTCTATCGAGCGGGGGAATATCACTGAATTCCATCACAGTGTCATTAGTTCTTATTTGAGATATTACGTCCAACTCCATATAAAGTGGTTGAAGTAGCATTTGAATTTATATATGCTTTGTTGAAACATCTGTCAAATGAGTCTGCAAAACAATACGTTAAAATTTAAGAAACATTTATGCTTGCTGGTAATCAATAAGGTGGAAACTTTTTGTGATATTTATAACTTATACTCAATCTAAATTTCATAGCCGACATAAATTTAAAAAGCTTGCCTTCATTTTTGGAATAAAATTTCATATATCCAAATACTGTAGAAATGCAGATTCAAGAGTGATAGCAATAGTGACATCATACAATCAATTTTGTGGTAGTTGCAAGCCAACAAAGGCTCTTGTTTTTTTTCTCACACAAAATAAAAACTATATACTTAAAACCTCTGTAGACACCTTATAACCTGTTTCACTTGACCAGCAACAAAATGTAAGATAACTTTTCCATTCATTGATAGTTGCATTACAATTACTTTTATACAAAAATCCTTTACAGTAAACTTACTAGATTCACAAAGGATTGTCCACTCATACTTTCCCATTTTAATTTTTGGGGTGGTTTTTGTAATTTCACCATGTTTTCTACCTCATCTTTTGGCATGCATGCAGGAGGCTGATACCAAAGCCTGCTGTAGACACTCCATGACTGACAAATGATATTGGTGGTGATTTGGCCTTTCACATTAAATTGATCACAAACAATTTTTTTCATTTCTTCACAACTTAAACGTTAAAGACTATAGATTAAATCTATAATGAAACGGTTGTATTACCAGTAGTGGACAGCACAAGTCATAAAAGTTGCACCGCAAGCGCACATGCAACTGCTCAAAAAATCTTGCGTCGTAAGCATTTTCACAAGCCAAAAAAAATAATTGCGCCACAAGCGCAAGTGTGACGTTTCGAAAAGCATAATTCTAATTGACTATCACAGCTTAAACTGTGCTAGGCTGCGGCTTGATTCTAACATTCAAAACAAAGTATGCACGCAACGAAACAAGAAAAAAATTATTGATTTCCTTTAAAAAATATAAGCATTAGAAAATGTGCATTGCTTAACCCTTTTGGGCAAAAAATGTCTTTACACCTAATGAAAAAAACTCAAAACACACGTACTTAAAGAAATCCAGGTGTTAAAAAATTCTACTAATAAAGTCTTTATGTGGTGATAAGCGAACGCCTTCGGAGTCACTGTTTTTTTCTAATGGCTTGTCAAGGAAATCCTTTACAAGCTTCAATACATATTTTGTGGTGCTGGAGCAATTAGTATCATTCTCTGACAAATGGAGCACGCTACATAAATCAGCAAGGTTTTTGTGTTAGAAAATTGCACCATCTACGTATTAGCCTAATTATAAGAGCTATTGATGCTATTTCTACTGTTCGCAATAACTTTCAAGTTTTCCCGTACCAGGAAAAAAGTTGTAATTAATAGTTTTTGTTGTTTATTGTTTTTGAATTATGGTAACAAAAGTCAGACTATGTGCCAGGCAATGTACCTTGCTTCTCCCACCTGGGCCAAGTTACTTACAAAATTTATCCCCAAATTCAAGATTTTAAACATGTTTTGGACTTGATCTTTAAGTAAAGAGAAGACTAAGCAATTAATTTTTTTCAATTGGCTTTCAAAAATTTAATTTCAAAACCAAAAAATTAGTTATTTCAAATGCCACTGAAAACCTGCAAAATATGATCCAAATGGCATTAAAATAGCTATTTTTTTCCAAAAAAAATTACGCAAAATCACCCAGCGGCTGGCACCCAGACCTCTGACTGTGCTAAGTGTGGGTTAAACTAGTTTGCTCACCACGTCTCCCAATTTACACAATTTTGAAAACCTTTAATTTTCGTCAGCAGCACAGCCAAGCGGAACTGCACTCGGATTATTGCATAAGGAATACTGCAACCAGAGTTCAATTACGACTGCAGGCCGCCTCCTTCGACACATATGCAGGTGGCTGAAGACTCGAAGAGCGCGAGCTCACTTCCAGTCACCCTCATCTCTCTGTTCTTATTAAGTTCGTTGAGTAGTACCTCAGTTGATTTTCATAATTTATTTATTTTAACTTTTGGTTCAGGTCATTCCCATTCACCAACATCCTGGTTACATGCCAACCCAGACCTGGCTTCTGATCATCCATTCTACAATATCTTCATCCCATAAAAAGTACCTCTATTCAAAAATTTTTGATGACGTCATTGCGTGTGATTTGCAGTTTGGCCCTACTCCTCAATCAAAAATCCTGGCTACGTCTATATGTACCTTGT
Organism: Trididemnum nubilum; assembly: GCA_963965965.1. Lineage (NCBI taxonomy): Eukaryota > Metazoa > Chordata > Ascidiacea > Aplousobranchia > Didemnidae > Trididemnum > Trididemnum nubilum. The sequence continues at coordinate 24,317 of CAWYPQ010000163.1, forward strand.
CAATATTTCTCTAAACTTTAATTACAGTTGATTGAAAAACAATCATTCCCAATCATACAGTATTTGAATTTAGCTTGTGCGATTGCTCTCAAAATTGCTAAAATACATGCAAGTGTTAGCGCAACCGTTTAAAAATAATTGCAACACAAGCGCTATATCGCAAGTAAAATAGTTGCGCCATATAAGATAATAGCGGCGCAAGTGCCCAACGCTGTATATTACCTTATGAACATTGCAATTTAGAAGCCGGTTATCATTCTAAAATGTTGGGGCACATTATTATCAGCATCACATTCGAGCTAATCAATAAGTAAAGGTTTAATGTATAAGTTTAGGGGTAAGCTATACAACCTTGAAACTGTAAAGTAAATATAATCAACCTACAATACATATCCTATTAAAGTTCTAAAAATAAATATCAACAAACGGGCAGACACAAGATTAAACTTTTTGCTTTAACAATTACTGTTTGGAACAGTGGATGGGTACAACTGATAAGGTAACCTACCTCAGACCTATCAAATAAAAAACAAATATTCCACAGAGAATCACAAACAATTACTAACTGTTTTGACTTGGACGGAATGGGTGTCGTTAAGTATAAGCCGTACGCTTTTTTTTGGTAGCTTTGCGACTTATGTATTAGTGCTTTTTCTTTCTCGCTGATCTAAGCTATTTCCCAAATCTAGCTCTAATCCTAATGTGTGCACGCATGAGGGAAGAAATAGCACGCGTGCGCATATACAGTCATGCACAGGTCACAGAGCTTCCTTAAAAAAGCTGACCGTTTATACTAAACGACATCCCACAGTTTTGACTAAACGATAATTGCAGATTAAAAACTATTATGTACTGTGTTACAAATGTAATACGTGCAAAAAGTCAAACATTTGTAGCAAAAAACTAGGCTAGTTTGCCAAATGCTCAAATGTTTCAATTTCACATTTCAAAAATAGCTTCTACTGCTGTAATGCTGTTTCAAAAATCTAAACTTTAGTACAGTAACAGAACAAAAATGAAGAATCTCAACTAACCGACTAATCTGTAATGAGTTTTAATAAGGCATGCAGACATTTAGTATTTCTTAAAATTTTTATTGAGTGGAATAATTTTAATGTCATTGCTGAGGTCTGAGGTTGTTGATTTTGAAAATGAAAGCATCAGCACACATCTGACATGGATTCTACAGCCAACTACAGGTTGGTAAAAAAAGCTTCAAACTTCCATAAGCTAGACTATATTTCTGCAAAGCAAAATATATTTTTCAGCCCAATTCTTGAAATATATCATGCATGTAATGAAGTGCATCATGCATTCGTATAGCCTAGTGGACATTGGAGTTAGTCATTGCAGTTTGACTGACTCTTAATGACACATCTATTATACTAGTAGGCTATCTAAGCAGCATGACTTTAGCAACGCTTCTTCTATCATTCTTGCAATTCTCATCTATTCTCTTTTTCATTGTAGCAAATTTGGTGCTAGAAACCTTTGATTTCAAATTTGCATTCAGGGTGTCGAACCGTTTCAAATAACGGTTCGGGTTCAGGTTTAGCTCCGGCTCAAAATATTTTAGCGGTTCAGGTTTGGTTCGGGTTCACTTGAGCACCATTTTTGAGGTTCAGGTTTGGTTCAGGTTCACTCAAGTAAAATATTACTGGTTCAGGTTCGGTTCGGGTTCATTGACTTAAAATTTAACTGTCGTTAATCTTTTCGTCCTGAAGAAAAAAAGGATAAATTGCTGATCCTGTTGATGATCACCACTGCTCTTATTGTGCGTTTACCAGCGCCAGCGGCATCCGGATATGGAAAAATATATTCTTACTTTTGTTAGGGGTTCAGGTTCGGTTTGGGTTCACTTGAGCACAATTTTGAGGGTTCAGGTTTGGTTCAGGTTCACTGAAGTAAAATTTTGCTGGTTCAGGTTCGGTTCGGGTTCACCAAAATGAAACGGTTCATTCGGGTTTACGGTTCGGGTTCAGGTTCGGTTCGACACCCTGTTTGCATTACTGTACACAGGTACAGGTTAGCAAAAATTACGGAATTTTCTTTTTCCAAAACAACTTTTTGACAAAGTACGATAAGGTCTTGTTTTTGATTTTTGCGTTTCTTTTTACCTAGTGCACGTTATAGGCCAGTGTTTCTCAACCCCGAATCCGCGGACTCAAATGATTCCGCGGAAGGTCCTGGATGAATCCGCGAGCACAGTTGCTTTTGCTAGTAGTCAGTTTATATTGTATTATAAATAAAACGTAAAATACTCCTATTTCACCAACTCTATCTTTGTGATGTCATAGCATAGATATTTAATGCGGTTTCCTTATCAGCCTGAGTGTGTAGATCAGTGTAGTAGCACAACATTCATTTGCTCCTCAAGCATCAAAGTACGGTAAGTTACAGGGTTAACTTACCGTACTTTGTGCTAGTCAATTCGTTTTTGTTCCACGCTGTTTTGCCTGAGGAAGTGTGCATCATACCCACGAAAGCTCGCGAAGTTTGAATAGAATTAGTTAGTCTTAAAAGTACCACTGATTTTCTTTCAGACATTGATTAGTGTAGTTACTTACAATGGCTAAAAGAAAGCAAATTTTTACATATAGTGATGAATACTTGAAGCTTGGATTTACTTCGATTGAGGTAAATGGCGAAGTGAGGCCGCAGTGTGTGTTGTGCTTAACAGTCTTAGCTCACAGCTCTTTAAATGAAGCAAAACTTCGTCGGCACCTAGAATCAAACCATGGAAATTTTGTTAACAAATCTCTTGAAGTGTTTAAAGAAAAAGAGCATCAGGTGAAGCGAAGTCGCATTGATCGCCCAAATGCTTGGGGAGGAATAATATATTCTCACAGTCATGCAGTGCGTGCTTCTTTTGCGGTTGCATGGAAAATCGCTCGTGCAAAAGCACCTCACACAGCTGGAGAAAATTTGATTAAACCAGCATCTGTTGAAATGGCCAGGATAATGTGTGGTGATGCTGTTGCTAACAAATTGAAAATGGTTCCTTTATCAAACGACACCATGAAGCGGCGTATCACAGAACTTTCAAGAAATGTTCTGCAACAAACAATCGTTGCCATAAAACGCTGTGAAAGATTTAGTTTGCAACTGGATGAGACAACAGATATCGGAAGTGATGCACAGCTCATGGTGTTTGTGCGATATTTTGACACAAATGATTTCGTAGAGCAGTTTTTGTTTTGCCGTCCGCTTGCTAAAAATACCACAGGAGAAGAAATATTCAAGAAAGTGGATTTCTTCTTTGAAGAACATCAGCTGGAGTGGTCTAATTGCGTGTCTGTTAGTGCTGATGGTGCTCCAGCCATGATGGGAAGTAAGAAAGGCTTCATGAGTTTCGTGAAAAAGAAAAACAATAACATTTCAGTTGTTCATTGTCTTCTCCACAGAGAGAATCTGGCAACAAAAAAAATACAAGAAAATCTTGCCATAGTTTTCAAGGAGGTTGTTTCTGTGGTGAATTATATTAAATCTCGTCCTTTGAACACTCGCTTATTTCGTGCTTTGTGTGATGAAATGGGAGCGGAACTCAGTGGGCTTCTATTCCATTCAACTGTTCGTTGGTTGTCACGAGGTAAGGTGCTTGAAAGAGTGGTTACTCTTAGAGATGAAACTCATGCTTTTTTAAAAGAGCAAAAGCATGAACTTGCTGATCGCTTTCGTAATGATGAATGGATTGCGAAGTTGCTATTTTTGGCCGATGTTTTCAGCCATGTAAACCAACTGAATAGTTCTATGCAAGGAAAAGAGAAACTATTTTTTGATGTTTTGGGAAGTATTGATGCATTCAAAGATAAAATAAAGCTGTGGATCCATCGAATGAAAAGTGGGAGGTTAGCTGCTTTCCAGGATTGAACTTATTCGTGGAAGAGAGAGAATGATATCAATTTGGGCGTCAATCTTCCCATCTTTCTTAAGTACCTCAACACACTTCTTTCTGAATTGGATCGTTTTATTCCTTCCAACGATTATTGCAGAATCTTTAATTGGGTTCGGAATCGTTTTCAGCGTCAGCGCTAGAAGTTCATTCAGATATGGACTGCATTGCTGAACAGTTGCTTGAATTGCAAAGTCGACAGATGTGGAAAGACAAGTTTAAAAACGCTTCTTTGACTCAATTTTGGGCAAACGTGCAGTCAATGGAGCCTAGTCTTTCAGATCTTTGCAAGCAAGCTGCAACGGCTCTTTTGCCATTTCCAACACATACCTGTGTGAATCTGGCTTTTCAACACTGACGATGATCAAAACGAAGTATCGCAATAGACTTCAACCAGAAGATGACATCAGATGTGCATTGGCAACCATAATTCCGGAATTCGATAAACTTGTCAAGCAAGTTCAAGGACAAGGCTCGCATTGAGTGTGTTTTGAGTGAAAAACAGTGCTTGCTTTTTTTCGTTGATACCGTATTAAGTTCTCTTATTTTGTGAAATACCGTGCTTGCTTGGTTTTCCTCTTAGTTTGCGCCTCGCACTGTTTGGATTTCGACACCCTTCGCAAGAGGTTTTCCTCTTGGATAGAAATCAAAAACCTATTTTTTATTAATATGGCTTGAGTCCGCGGTTATATAGACGAGCTTGAGAATAGTCCTTGGGTCAAAAAGGTTGAGAACCACTGTTATAGGCACACATTTTGGCGATCGAGAAGCATATAGCCTACTGTATCAGGTATACCTGTATACATTTTACTTTAGGTCTTTTACAGTTACAGTACACAGCCTGCAGTACTAAGTAGGTACAGAACTAGGCTAACATTACCTGTTGCTGCTACAAGATATATTGCGATTCTTAGAACAAAACTCGCTAACGACTGAAGAATAATGAAATTTAATTTCTCTTACCCAGTTACTTGCATCCCTAATCCCACAAAACGTAAAGGTAGCGTTAAATGGTAATGGTGCAAACCTCGTTCATAGTCTAGACGAGTTAATCTCACAGCTAAGCTAATTTTTTAAGAGGCAAAAATTTTCAAAAAGAATTAGTCAAGCGTGACCAAAGTATTTTACGGAATAAAAAGGAAAACTCTTGAGTAAGCACAAATTATTGTGATTGAAAACCGAAGTTGACGATGACAATGAAAATAAGCAGAGATGGAATCTAGGACACGAGGCTCGAGGTCAAGACCAAAGAGACAAAAAAAATCCGAGGCCAAGGACAGCCTTTCCAAGGACAGACCCTCTTGAGGCCAAGGACAGTAATGCTCGAGGCCAAGGACCAAGGACACAAGGGCAAGTGTTCTCAGAAAAAAAAGGTCTTCAAAAATTTTTTTCAGGCGATCTCAAAAAAAAAGTCTTCAAAAGTCTTTTCAGGCGTTCTCCAATAAAAAACGCCTTCTAAAATCTTTTTTTCAGGCAATCTACAAAATTTCAACAATTCAAAAAAAGTGCTGTCCTCGAGTCGAGGACAGGGCCATTTTTGAGGACTTGAGGCTTCGAGGCCAAGGACTTGACCTTCAAGGCCAAGGACTTCAAAATGTGTCCTTGAGGACGTCCTCGAGGCCAAGGACGTCCTCGAGGACTCCACCTCTAACAATAAATTTATGAAAAATTTACCCAAAATGCAAAACTAAAAGAAAGTTCAACGAATATACGAGTGAAATAGACCGAGCAGGCGTTGGTAAATAGGCAGGTAGACCAGAGAAGTTCATTGGTTGCGAAAAAGAATAGTGGTCATTCACAGCTCAGTCAGAACGTAGACTCTTCATTAATTTATGAAGAGTCTAAAGTCAGACGGCCGAGTGGATATCATCTACCTTTGGGGTTAAAGTCACGGGCTCACTACCGAGTCGGAGATACCAAACTAAAAGCAACAAAAAATGATAATTCACAGCTGCTCTGCTTCAAGCTCAAAATTGAGGGGAGTGTGTGGTGATCAAACCCAAGTGAGCAAGTTTACTTGTTGTGCCGCAGAGAAAAGCCCTTAAAGGGATTCCCCGCCTTCAAAAGCAGTTAATCTTCCAGCCAATTTCTGTGGTTTACAATAGCTAAAATTGAACTACAGGGTGTCCCAAAATAAATGACACCCATAACATTGCTAACAGATGTTATGGGTGTCATTTAATTTGGGACACCCTGTATAATTTTTGATATTGTTTGTTTAATTTTGGGGCTGTGGTTGCAAAGATATTCCACAAATGCAAAAAGATATCCCCCAAAAAATTTTTTTGGAAACTCTGTGTTTTGTTTTTCCCGCCAAAACCACAGTTCTCTAAACTATTAGGCCTACTGTGGTTTTGGCAGGAAAAACAAAACTCAGAGTTTCCAAAAACTTTTTTCCGAGGATATCTTTTTGTGTTTGTTGAATATCTTTGTAACAGCAGCCCCAAAATTAAAACAAAAAATATCAAAAATTATAGTTCAATTTTAGCTATTGTAAACCACCGGAATTGGCTGGATGATTCACTGCCTTTAAGTGATTGACCATGCGCAGATAGATAGCAGGTGGTAGCCAGTAGCGTACGCAGGATTTTGGAAAGGGGGGCCAGGAGATTTCGAAAATCTGAGAATAAGAAAGTCCTGAATGAAAATTTTTACATCCACAATCAGTCCGTTTTTCCTGTCGAAAGTCAGGTGAAGAGCAAAACAAACAAACAAAAAAGGTCTTCACTCAAATTTAGTCCGGTTTTTGGCCCAAAATTAGGTGAAGACCCCCAAAAAAATCTTCTCCTACTCTTTGTTTTCTCAAACCTTTTGCCCAAGTTACAAAGGGGGGGGAGGGCATGCCGCAATTTTTCATACTATTCTATGCTAATTAAACTATCCTGGCAAACCAAAGAGGGTTATGGCGCAATGCCCCCCTCCCCCTAAATACGCCCCTGGTGGTGGCTTAACTCGAAAACCGCTTGGTACTTTCGCTCTCTCTTGGCTGAGGTGACTCAGTGAATAGTGCATATAAACTTAAGTTTCATAACATGAGAATGTCATACAGAAAAATATCGATGGAAGATACAAGCAATACACAAAACAGTAGCGTAGCCAGGGGGGAGGGGGGCTATAGCCCCCCCACTGGCATGTCGAACAAAATGCAGAATGGGAAAAACACTACGGTTTTAGCACTTTTGAGACTGTTTTATGCACTGGAGTGGACTAAATAGTGATTTAAAACATCTTTTTAAAAAGGGGGGGAGGGGGCTAATTTGTCAAAAATAAAACCAACAAATAAATGAAAACTTTCAAAAATGGTAAGAAATAAGCAATCAAATTTGATCGCAAATGTAAAAATGCTAAACATAGGTGTCATCAACAAATATACTATGAACTAAGGAATAGAGGGGGGGGGCTATTCAGTATTAGTTAATTACCAATCATTTCTCTCAAATCTTTTTTCATTAGCCCCCCCCAATTATTTTTCCCTTTAAACTGTATACGAAATACATTACTCCGTGTGAGTTGTATTGGACAATACGATTTTATAATTTACTAGCATCTGAACAAGAAAACTAACCTTTTACAATTAGCCACTTCCAAATAGCCCATTTATGCCACCAGTTTAATCATGTTTGCACAGCCAACTTCTAAGCCACGTTTTAAAAGCTTTATCTTTTAATCAAAATAGTCCTAAAATGAAGTTATTTTAGCAAAAAAATGCAAAAATTTCCGAGCGCTGGGGGCTCCGCCCCCAGACCCCCATGCCTCCAGCAGCTAAGGCTCCGTCCCCAGACCTCCCAAACAGCCCCCCATTACAAATTTCTGGCTACGCGCCTGACACAAAACCAATTTTTTGCCTTAAAATAGAAAATTTATGGAGAAGAATGAAAGTTACATTGACCAAAAACTGAAGTTTACTAATTAAATTATCCGTTTGTTTTTTTTTGTTTTTTTTTACTCCAATACTCCTTCAAAGAGCAACTGCGCTTGCTGACGCATAGGGCGTAATCGTCTTGGCAGTGTGGAAGGTTTGGTTGGTCTCGTACTCTTGTCACAATAAACCCAAAATAAAAGTTCACCGAACTTTTCTCACAAAATGCTACCCGTATCACAGGGCGTGCCGATTATGGATAGATCTTTCTGTTTCCACAAAAGCACAAATTTCTTGTTTACTGCTAAAAAAATTATTTGTTGCATTATGGATCCTAGGAGAAAAGGAAAAGAACCACGTAGCGAGTGCGATGAAAGTCGGTTATTTCTAACAGCAAAACGTCACAAAAAAGGCATTGTTTAAAAACGCTCGAAGTAGAAACTGAAATAACGTGGTCGTAGGAGCGGAGTGGAAAAAAAGCGGTAAAGCGTTGGTAAAAAGAGACAACGGGAAAATTTGGGGCGCCTCACTGCTTCCTTTTCCACCCATGGCGACTCAAAATGAAGCAAAGGAATAGATTTTGGGTCATCTGACTGGAAAAATAAGGGGGAAAAGGGTGGAAGTAGGAGAGACAAGAAGATGAGATTCCACTCTTTCGTTATTTATTGTGCTAGCGTTCGAGCATCATAAAAAGCTTATTTAAGAATTATTTTGTCAAAATCACTCTAATTGAGTTTTAGGTGACGCGGTTTTGAATTTAATAATTAATCTTTAAATTTTTGTAAAAGTTTTAATAAGTTTATTTCAACAAATTCATTTTTATTATTGCCGAAAAGTATTTTTTAAAAAGTGGTTTATTTTATCAAGAACACATGTTAGTTTAAAACTTAGAAAATTTAAAGATATCCCGCCAATATAAAAATAAACTTTGATAATACACATAAGTTTCTGAGATGGCTTGGAGCAGCGCCAATATCCACCAATGTGCGTAAAAATTTTTTAGATGAATCAAAAATAATTAGTCTATATATAGACAAACGTAGATCTACCATAGAAGATTCTTAAAAAGTTTGCCTTATACCAGCCACCGGAGATAATTCCAAGATAATCCGAGATAGCCTTTTGAGATCTTATATAAATTCTATCTGGGAAATGAAATGTTTCCATCATTTGCCAAAAAAAAAAATGTTGATACGTCGTGATTTCGCGTGACCTTTTTTCTTGCGTTCGTCGCGTATTTCTGGTTGATCATTGGTATGTAGATAGACATACTTTTTACCAGTTCTAGCAACAATCCCTCGTGTCAATCTTGCGGAACCACGTGGTTGTCGGGGCCTCCATATTTTCAGCACTTAAAAGTACAATTTTCTGAAATTTTGTGCTGCTACAGTTTGTTTTTGAGCGGACAAAAATAGGAAGAAAAAAGTTATCTGACATAGAGAAGGCTCAGGTGCAAATTTAGGGAAGAAGCACCCAGAGCTTCAGAAGGGGGTTTCAATCCGGGCAATCCAAAATTGACTCATAAATGACTTGGACCTCCCCTGTAGGCGTGCAGTCAAAAAAGCACTTTTGACCGACAAAATGATGAAAAAAAGACTGAATTTTGCTAAGAATTACCAGCATTGGACGTCTCAACAATGACGAAAAGTGATCTTTCCAGACGAAAGCACAATTCGATTGGTCAGGGGCCAGTTAAAAGTGGTACGAAAGCTACTAAACGCACGAAGGCATGATCCACGATATACCGTTAAGACAGTTTAGAACCTAGATAGCGTAATAGTTTGGGATGCATTGGGTGCCATTAGTGGTATTTATGGTAGGGGGGATTATATTTCCTTCCCAGAAATGTTACAATTAGGGAATCCAGCTATCTCAGGGTGTTGAATGATCACATGCTGCCTTTTTGGGGCTTTCACCAGCCCACTCATTTTATGCATGATGGTGCCCCAGCGCACAGAACCAAACTCGTAACTAAGTGGTTAAGAGAAAGAGATATACCTGTTTTTAGAGTGGCCGGGGAACTCTTTGGACCTTAACTCTTTTAAAAATGTGCGAAACGTGACGAAAAATAATGTCCAAGAAGCCCAACCATCAAATATCAATCAACCTAAAGATATACTGAAACACTTGAGGGTTATCATGGACATCAAATATTTAGAAAAGTTGGCTGATTCAGTGCCTCAGAGATTGAAAAATGTCATTTAAGCCAAAGGCTGTATGACGAAATATTAGATATCAAAACGTACATTGCTGTAAATATGCGTTCTTTCAAATAAAACACAATTTTTGTTGAAATTTCATTATGTGAACATTTCATTTGCTGGCACTGTAATAGAATCTGTAAAAGAAAATAATATTTTATGAAAGTATAAAAAAGTATTTTCTGCCAACAGCATTCTTTTTTATATGAAATGGATGTAGCCAACATAATTATCTGTTTTTGAATGACTGTTTGTAAAGTTGTTTTTTTCTCAATTTATCGGTTCATCACTACAAAGTTGAATTACCGATTTTGAATTATCAATTATTTTCGTTATGTTTTAATATAAAACATTAAATATGCTTTATCGACCATCACTGAATTAATTAGTGCCACAAAACAACTTTACTCCCAATTAACTTCAAATTCGAGACATTGATTTAAAATACAATATCTACATAATCACTATATAATCAAATATTATTCTGTGATTGTTCTTCATTTATATTGTTTTATGCCTTAGGAATGTACCATAACGGAGATACGGTTTTTAACTTAGCCAGGGCCTACTTGTGTATAGCCTCTCTACTCTATCACAGGTTTGATTTTGCTCATTAAAAATGCTTTTACGGTCCTATTATATCTCAGCACTGTAATATTCATCAACTGTAATGTAACTCTAATTTTTGATTGATAGCGTATCACGGTACTTCGTCTTTTTTTAAATACTTTTGCTTTGTTTGTTTTTAGTAATGAAGAGGTACATAATTATGGAAGAAAATAAGGTCTTTGTTATGATTATTCAAAAGCTATTTCACTTATTTACAAATTATCTACGTATCTCCTACGTACTGTGAAAACTCGTGGTCTCAATGTACTGTACGTGCAATGCAAAAATCAGTTGTCTATTTTTAGGCAGGTCAAAAATCTCAAAAAAAAACCTAGAGAGTAACGTAATTGCCAAAAATTACTCAAGGAGAATAAAATGTGATAAAATGGTTAGCATGTGAGCCATAGTCGTAGCCATGATTTTTGATTTTGGGGTGGGGGGGAGGCAAACCAAAATCACATGTAATGACGTCATCAGAAGTTTTTGAAAGAGAAACTTTTTGTGGAGCAAAGATATCGTAGAATGGAAGATTAAAAACCGGGGCTTGGTTTAGCACTTAACTAGGATATTGGTAAAGCAAGAGGACTTAAACCAAAAGCCAAATAGCGAAAATGTGTAAATTGGGAGACGCGTCGAGTAAAGTAGTGTAACTCAAACGTATCACACATAGGGATCTGGGGGCGGAGCCCCAGCCGCTGAGCATTTTTTTGTAATTTTTTGGAAAAAAAAACCTAATTTAATGCCATTGGATCATATTTCGAACGGGTTTATAGCCATTTGAAAACCAATAAAAAAAAAATTTTTTTTGATCATCCTTTTACTTGCAATTTAATTCCAAAACACGTTTAAGATCTTGCATTATGGGTTAAATTTTGTAACTGATTTCGCTCAGGTACGGGGAAGTAAGGCACATTGCTTTCTGCTATATTTTAGCAGTAAATAATAATCCACTCAAAGATTTTCCTTAGATATTTTGTGATGAAAATTACCAGTTATAGGAGTACATGTACGGCCAAGGGACCCAGGCCCCCTCCTTTCAACTGTAATAATTTGTTCAATGAGTATTTCCCCTAGCTGTTTTTTCAAAAGTATTTTTTCGCATAACAACTGGCGAGGTCGAGGAGAATTGTCATTGAAAATGATGTAATTGATGGTTAGCCCTACTTACCAGCATGTCATTGCTCGGGGTGTATTTACATTGCGTGGGGTCCCTGGTATTTTGGGGATTTTCGCAACGCATTCCTGCCAAATGTAACGTATGTGAAGACCAAATACATGTCTTACTATCTGAGCGCGGGGCCCCTGGCACTGTGTCATATGGTAAATCCGGCCCTGGTTATTGCACTTTGTTTAAAGAAAAGGTTAGATGAGGGCCTGAGGTTGCAACTTTAGGGACAAAAACCCTAGTTTCACCTGAATTATGCGTTTAAACTAGTCGCCAAAAATTGAATTGAGGGGGCCCGGGCCTCCTGGTTGTCAATATTATTGTTAAGTACTGTTGTACATGTATAATGTTGCACGCGAAGATGCCAAAAGAAAATCAAAGTGAAAAGACTTTAGAATTTTTGTCACAATTTTATGATTGGTGTCATTTCAATTGAGAGGCGCCCGGGCCCCCTGGCCAAACTGCTGTCGAGTCCAATGCACTGAATACTGATACAGCACCAAACAAATGCCCAGTGATCGGATGCAGCCATTTTGAATCTCATCCTTTGTGGGCATGCTCCAAATTTACCACGTTGAGTCACTGAGATAAATGGGCTGTAGCTAAGAAGCAAAGCTGTGGCCACAAGTGCCTCAATCAGGGACATTGTCAAGCTGAATGTCAAAGCAAATATTGCTGTCGGGTTTGCAAGAATTCACAACATCATTATCTGCTTTGCCCCAATGATGAAAAACCACCCGAAAAGCAAGAAAAAGCAAAAAATACAATGTATTTTTGGATAGCTGCTATAAGCTGTTGCCTATTGTTTCGGTTAAGCTGCATTTACACGGGCAACTTTTAGCTGCGAGAATCGACATTTTGCCTTTTTTCTTTCTCAAATCGCGCAGGTCACTTACACGGCGCAAGATTTACGTGAGGTTTTGTCAGCGCGATTTTGCCAGACACGCCCCCAAAAAAATCAAACCGCATCAGTCACTCACACGGGAGAGGTTTCAACGCGACGCTCGCAAACGATTGCAATTCTCAGAAGTCACTTACACGTTGAGACTGCATGCCAGTGATTCTCGCCTAATCGAGGCGGTGGAAGAGTCGCTATCGCACTGGTTCACTTACACGGTGCAATATAGTTTCAAAGCGCGGCTTGCTAGTTTTGAATTTGCAAAAGCCAACTGCCTCAAAGCATTTCAAATGCGCCGTTTGCCAGCTTTTGCATTTGAAACAATCACGCTTCGGAATTTTAAAAAGAAAATGTATGAAGCCAACGCAAGCGTAAAACGAAACAGTGTGAATACAATTAAGCAGCTAATTTCGTTAAAACTTGCAAAGAAAATGCAAGGTGAAGGATGAAGCAGCAAGGACGGCGTGCTGCTCGTGCAAGATGTGTAATACGTAAACGCTTGAAACTGCGCGAAAAAACCTTACTTACTCTGCATCATTCTGATTTGGCTTGGATGGAGTAAAGTCAAGCTAGCATTAATGCTTATAATGTATTATAAAATTCTGTTATTTACCCTTTTGATCTTGGTTTTTCTCTACCGCAACCCATCTCCGACTGTGTTTCTTGTTTGCTTATACTTAATATTTGGTAATATAAAATAATAAAATTGATCAACATTTTTGTGCAGTTACTTCTAAAAACACTTTTGAAAGTACCTTTTCTCTAGCATTGTGTCTGTCAAATTTGTATTGTTTATTTCCTAATAGTGCATAAGTATTTTGTATTTTAAAGTAGATCTGCGCTGTCATACCGGGTGTCCAAAAAGTTTTGCCCGTTTTTATATTGTTATTAATATAAAATCGGGCGAAACTTTCTGGACACCCTGTATTATACGAAATACTAATTGTTGAATTTTAAGGCGCCTTCTGTCGCTACAGAAGTACTGACTTTTTTTGAATTAAACCAACATTTAAAAAATCCTTATAGCATTCACATAATCTGTGTTTTCATGTAATTTTGTTATGGTGCAACTAAACCACAGCTGTTACAAAGCACCAATATCCACAACAATAAAACAAGCAGCGCATGCATTTGCTAAACGCCAGGCAATTGTGTAGTGCAGAGGATGAATTATTATGAATAATGCAAAAATACGTCAGTGACTTCAGATCAAAACTCACTCCTGGCATTATTCAAATGAAAAAGCGCCACATAACTACTCAAATTCTAAAAATGGTGCAATTGAAATTGAGAGCATGATTTGATTAGAAAAACAGCATTTTCATGAAATCAATATTTAATAACAATGCGGTGCAGTCAGTGTTGTGTTTCTCCACTTGACTGTCGTTATTTTAACCGCAAGAGATACCGGTAGGCTACTAGCAATCTTGGGTCAGAAAAGAAAGCAAACGCTAACACGTTTTTAGCTGACAAAAAGTAGTGGATGGTACTTGTCTACAAGGTGCTGGACCCAACGAGTGAATATTGGATGTGAGCCTACACTGCTAGCACTGCTACAGCACTGATTGACCTTTTTTTGTGTTGCCCCGCTCTAGTTTCAAACACGGTTGCTTCTTTCCTTTAGTTTGCTGCCGTCACTTAATTTCCTACAGCCATTGGCTGCAAAAGTTTTAAAAATTACGCGCTTTTTGGTGCACGACGTTGTGTTTGGCTAAATTACCTCTGTTCTGGCATTTCTTTTCATTCGAGCAATTGACTAACGGACGCATTTTATTTTGAAGACCGCTCGTGTGGCGCTCTTTTAGTTCATTATTTTCTGATTAAATTTCAGTTATTTTTTGCCGTACCGTACTGTTCCACATTATTTTGTTTTGTCTGAACATTACAGTTTAAGTTGAAGAATTTCAATTGTGGTTTGGCCAGACGGACACGTTGAAGCCTCCAGAGTTTCGCTAGAGCACTTACGGTCAGCAGTGTTATGGAGGGCTTCTGTAAATAAGCACCTCCATTTCCAAAATATATTGTCCAAATGCCATTATTGTGAATTCATTGTCTTAGCTATTCTAGGGTTCCCAGATCTTTAACTCAATCTTTAGCTAAATGTTTATGCAATGTGGCATATGGGAGAAAGACAGAGACTATTTGAGAATTCTGTGCTTTAAAGAGAATAATATAGTGGGTAATATGAACAATATCGCTTCAAAAGGCTACCGTTTTGCTTAAACTGCAGTATGTCAATGGCTTACTATTGCTTAAGAAAAAAGGCGGAAGAGAATAAAGTTGAAGTCTCTGCTGAAACTGTTGAAGTTGTAAAATCAAGCTTTTATGTTGGCGATGATCTCATATCCTGTACGAGCATCGAAGAAAAAAAGAAATTTTTCAATGAATTGATTACTTTGCGCCAATTTGGTGACTTCGAACTGAGAAAGTTTGTGTCTGAAAGTGACGAAATTTTATCTGATATTGAGCCTCAAAAGCTGTTACATTGTGAAATTGCTAAAGAATTTCCTTACAATAACCATATCTCCATCAAAGTACTCAGGATGCATTGGAGTCCTAGTAGCGGAACTATCTCTTGTAGAGTTGACTTAAGGAGAATGCATGAAACAAAAAGAGGGTTGTGGGCTAGAGATGGCAACAGCGCAGCGTACGCGGCCGCGCGCTGTTGTTGGTGCACCGCGCCGCGCAGCGTGGCAACTAAAATCTGCATTACGTCACAGCATCAGCGCAGCGCCACGTACAAAAATTGCATTTTTTTTTACAATTATTGCTGGTGATTTTCTCTTTATGAACAACAATGGTTAGTCTGGATGTAACTATTATATGAATTGAAGACAATGCATGCTTCTAAAACAGGAAAAGGTGCCTTCAGTTCAAGTTTATTTTTTCAGAATTCGGAGCATCCTAGAATCGGCTATTTTGGATACAAGAAACTTAGTTTTGATCGGCTGAACGTGTTTTTTTTGACCCAACAAAAAGATTTTGGTTTTGATAGGCTAGACTAGGGAAGGTTTAGGACGTTGGGTGAGCAGGGGTGCCAATCTTCGTTGAGCATTGGAGGGGATAACTTGCAATTTTACCCCAATTTTTGCCCTATTTTCAACTTTGGGGGGATGAACCTCGACCACGATTTTTTTCAGGTGAGCAAATTAAGTGAAGACCAAAAAAAAGGTCTTCATCAAAAGAAGGAAAACTTTGTTCCCCAAATTCTAGTGGAGACCTGCGCTTAAATGCACACCAAAGTCAAATTATTGGGGGGATGCAGATGCAGACTATACTCAAATTATGGGGGGGATACAGTCAAATTATTGGGGGAATATATCTCCCATCCCCCCTCGGCACCCCTGTCGGTGAGAAGATGAAACAAAGGCAGACAAATGTAGAAGAAACAGATTTGTGGAAAACAATCATCAGAGTAGATGCACAAAACAAAGCCTAGCGACACACCCTCTTTGTACGCAGTAGGCCTATGGTATAGGGTACAAGCCCAAGGCTAGACAACAGTTTCTACAACACATGCGCTTGCATTTCAGAGTGAAAGATTTAGTTCAGTGTAGCCTATTCGTCAACAGGTCATGGCATCAACAATTAGACTTTCGGTCCTATGTCTGGAGCCTATCTCAGATCTGGTAGACCTATGTCTGTATGTAGTAGAGTACGAAGACTAGCCTACACAAATTTCCAATGACAAAATAGCCTACCGGTACGTAGTAGCAAAATTTATTCCACAATCCAACACACATGTAAACGGCAAACGTATTAATACATAGGGTAGTTTCATACAAGTGTAGTAGCTTGTGACAGCATGCAGAGCACGTGATACCTTATATTTCATTATTTGAGCTACTGGTTCAGGATTAGTACCGCACAGTAGTTGCATGAAATCATCAGGTAGACTGGTAGATTGTTTTTGATTGCTAAAACATGGTGCAGAAAAACTGAGAGGAAGCACACACATGGCAGATTAAACCTAAAAACCTATAATTGAAACGACTGATCTTACGTCGCGTGTTTTTTAGTTTTAACTCGGCCATTTTCAAAGTTAACGAGTGCGAAGTTTCAGACTTTTACTTATAATAACTCAAAAATGGTTTGGTCTAGCTACATGAAATTTTGACTGCAGTTTGAGATTCATAAGTTATTTGTGTGTACCAAATTTCAAGGCAATAAGTCCGGTAACTTCAGGTTTAGGACCCGAAAACTACTTCAAAAGTTTGGTGTAAAAAGCGGTCTTATTGAAAAATGGTTTAAGTACGGCAAAAAATATTTCACATGGTTATATGTCGTAAGATACTCTTTCATCTCTACCTACACTTTTAGCCGCATTGAGTTTTTTTTTCTTTTTTCATTTTTTGCTTTCTAAATTTTGTGCACTGTTCTTCTCCTAAACCACACTACATTAATATCTAATTTTTGTGTAATTTGTTGGGCTGCAAATGCAATTTTGTCTCCTGAAATTTTTTGAGGCTTCTCCCCAAAACCCCCCCAAAATTGGGCCCTAAAAAACTAATTTTTTAAATTGCTCAAGCTAGGGTGATAGTTTTTTGTTTATATTGGTAGATATTTAAGCAACAAATAGTTTGACATACTATGGAGATACCACCCCCCCCCCCAGTGGCCCCCAAATGGTCTCCCCACAAAATAGTTTTTTGAATGGCTTAAGCTAGGGCATTACTTTTTTTTATACCGGCAGATGTTTAAAAACCAAATATTTTGACATGGTTTGAAAGAGCGGCTCTTTTGAAAATTCTCTAAAATAACACCCCTAAAATCAATTTTTTTATATGTCATAAGCTGGAGAGCTAATTTTTTTCTGATGTTAGCGAAAATTTAAAGGATATTTAACTTGCGGTGCGGCACGGTGCAGCGTGAACTTAGTTGTGTTTGAATGCGATGCGGTGCAGCATGCGGACAAAGTTTGCGGACGCAGCGCAGCATGCGGATGCATTTTTTGTTATCCATGCCATCTCTATTGTGGGCAACAACAGCTCAAATTTTTGACTCTATAGGCATTTGTGCCACATATCTGTTGTCAGGAAAAATAATACTGCAAGAAGTGTGATCAGTTGTCAAAGAATGGGACGACCTCATTCCATCTGATCTACTTAAGAAATGGTGCAAATGGCCAGCAGGTTTGCCCTGTCTAGAGTACTTCAAAATTTCCAGATGTTGTTGTGCCGCTGATGTTAATATCGATGAATTACCTTTGGTGATGGCTCTAAAAATGGGCTTGGCTGTGTTTCACATTTGAGAATGATAAAAATCGTACTGTACATGTTGCCTTTGTAATGGCAAAAGCTAAGGTTTTACCCAATGGGATCACCACGAGCATACCCAAGCATGAGCTGATTGCAGCTACCCTCGGGTCCAAAATGCATTGGCCAATAAAACGCCAGAGGTGGAGGCCTCCAGGAAGTCCTTGGCCTTGAGGACGTCCTCGAGGAGACAATTTGAAGTCCTTGGCCGTGGACTCGAAGCCTCAAGTCCTTGAAAGTTGCCCTGTCATCGGCTTGAGGACAGCACTATTTTTTGAATAAGTAAAATTTTGTAGATCGCCTGAAAAAATATTTTGAAGACCTTTTTTTTGAGATCGCTTGAAAAAAATGTTTGGAGACTTTTTTTTTAAGGAGAACACTTGCGCCTGTGTCCTTGGTTCTTGGCCTTGGCCTCGAGCATTCCTGTCCTTTGCCTCGAGAGGGTCTGTTCTCGGAAGGGCTGTCCTTGGCCTTAACCTCGGATTTTTTTGTATCCTTGGCCTTGGTTTCGAGCCTTGTGTCCTCGACTCCACCTCTGTAAAACGCTCTCTACATTTGCCCTTGAGTAATTGCTGTTTGTACACAGACTCAACTGTAGCGGTAAAATAGTTGCGTAACACTGAGAGCCGACTTAAAAAATGGGTTGCTCGTAGAATCACTGAAATTAATCGATGTTATGGCCATGATGAGTAGCTAAAAGTGCCAACTGCTTGAAATGCTGCCGACGTGTGCAGCCGGGGAATTGACCCAAAAAAAGCTGATGCCTATAGCTTTTCCTGTATATTGTCGGTCTGTCATTTTTACCTAAAGGCAATTCGCTCACTGCTTTGAATAAGCTTAATACTTTCGGGCATCATTCCGACAATATGGGTACTTGTTGTAATTCTAATACTGTGTTAATTGCGTGTGATAATGATGTGTCAATTGCTGATACCGTAAATGAATGTGATATCGATAATTTGGTTCGATGTTAAATTGTAAAAGTGTGCGACTTCAACTTTGACAACAGAGTAATATGCCAAAATATCTGCAGTATTTAATTCTACGTAGCTTCGAGTATCAAGAATGCTTCAAAATGATTGCGTATCGATGCCGTAACGTTGTGTTTAAACTCCATGACAACGGCTTAAATCTAATGTCTAATTTGAGCAAGGGTGTCGGCAGAAAATTTTTCAGGGAGGTCCTACAAGAATAGAGCCAGTATTAACTACTAAAAATGGAAAATTTTTTGAAATTTGGGAAGTTTAAAAGAGAGTAAGTAAAAATCCAGGGGGGAGCATGGCCCTCCCCAGCCCCCCTTGCCGACGCCCATGAATTTGAGACAAGCTGTATCAAAATCAGCGAGTTAAAACATTTGATGCTTAATCTTGTGCGTTTTGCGCAAGAAACCTATTTTGGAAAAGGTAATAATGCTCATATTGCTTCGGATGGCTTAACTTACGCGTTACGTCATTGTGAGAAATGTGATACTGCAAAATTGAATGAGCTAAATAATTACTCGTCTTTTACGACCGTGATCGAAAAATGCTGCGCGTTGGTGGGCGCATTCTGAAAGTTTCATTACTTGTCGAAAGTGCTCACCAGTATATTCTGCCGAGATTGCATTAGGTTACTTACCTAGTTGTACAGTATGAGCATCGAATCTGTAATCACTTTGGTGCTAATTATATTCTTTCACAATTGATGCAAAAATTTTGGTTGTTTGGAGGCTTGTCTACAGCTCGCAAGTATTTGTTAAACTGGTTTTACTGTAAAGTTAGACGTGCCAAGTCTGAGAATGAAGTTATGGGGTATTTACCTGCATACCGTGTCGCCGTTCCTAAATTTCCATTTGAACATACAAGAGTTGATTTGGTTGGGCCATATGGAGTAGCTGTGGGCCGTAGTGCAACCAAACGTTGGGATTTACTTTTTATTTGAAAGGTTACTAGAGCCAGTCATATTTAGATTGTCCCCGACTTGTCTACAGACTCATTTATTCAATGTTTTTTTCGCTTTCTTGCTCGTAATGGAATGTATTGCAAATGCTTGTATTCTGACCAAGGCACTAACTTTAAGGGTGCTGAGGCTGAGTTTAGAAGGCTTATGAGACGTTGTGATATTGCTGGTGACAGTCGTAACTATACCGATGAGTTAAGTAACCTCGATCGTGATCGTATTTCACATTGCATGCTTCGCAAATGTGTTGATGTTTGTTGGCATTTTAGCGCTCCGAAAAATCCATATGCTGGTGGAAGCTGGAAACGTGGTATAAAAAGTGTGAAGTGTATATTGAAAGCGGTTTACGGGCATTGAAAACTCGTCCAAGTGATTTTGAGTTATTGTCGATTACGCGTGAGATTGAAGCTGTTCTAAATTGTAGGCCTATCAGTAAGCAGAATAGTTCTGTGGAAGACTGGCAAGCCTTGACGCCTATGTCATTACGTAAGGGTAATTTACACCCTGCTTCACCTGTTACTGAGTTTATGAAATGGGACACGTATCGCAGTAACTACAAATATGTTGTTTCTGTGTCCGAACAGTTTTATTTCCGCTGGCTTACTATGTACTTGCCTTGGCTCCAGATTAGCCACCGTTGGCGTGAAACACAGGGTAATGTTTGCATAGGGGACCTGGTACTGTTGTTAGAATCGCTTACTGAAGGAAGACGAAATTACCTCAAGGGCTTGATTGTTGAAACGTTTCCTAACCGCCATAACAATGTTCGTAGTATAAAAAGTAAAGTTGCGGACTGGCGTGTATTTACTCGCGATGTCCGTAGCATTGTGCATCTACTGTAGAAGGTTTCGATGCCTCTAGTGATTAAAGATTTGTTGACATGCTGTATTGCTGTAGCTTGTAAATATTGTCAGTTTCAATTTGTGATTTGCTGTGTCATTGGCGCGAATCTTGATCAGAAACAGAGGCATTGCTGGGGATGGTGGCACCCGGGGCGGGATTACGTGGTGTCACCCTTTTTCGGTCCAAAACTAGGTCAAGACCAAAAAAAAAAGATCTTTGCAGTAAAGCAAGTGGGTTTTTGGTCCAAATGAAGTTAGAGAGCAAACAAAATGAAAAAGCAAGGTCTTCATCACAAATCAGTGGAGTTATAGTTTTACATCATAATATGGTTTCACCCCAAATGGTGTCACCTGGGGCAGGCCGACCCCCTGCCCCCCTAGGGACGCCACTGATCAGAAACTATTTGTTATTGGGTAAATTTGCTGCAAGCCTCTTTCGAGTGCTATTATCATACTTTGGTGCCAGTGTTAATTATTGGACCCAGATCCATTCCATTATTTAATGTGAGTAGAAGCTAGTCATGCAAAAGTCATGCAGGCAGCCGCACTTAAGCGAAACCCTGTATTGCCTTTTTCTTATACATTTGGTTTAAATGCGGCATTTTGCGACTGCATTGCTGCGACCTGCGTAGTCTAGTGGTTAACGCGTTCGCCTTCGAACAATCGCACTGGGGTTCGGTTCGCGCTTGAGTGACAAACGCATGAAATGGACGCAGGAACGGAAAAGGTATGCAGGAACGGGAAAGGAAATGCACAGAGCAATCTTTTTTGGTTAAAAACCTTGCATTACAGTTAGGGTTGGGGCAGCGATGCCAGCTTGAGGGATAGCAATTACGTGGCAGCAGCTTTTCCGCTTACGAAAGCGACGAACAGTTTTGCTTTATTGCGGCTGCCTGTATGACTTCTGCATGACTAGCTTCTCGTTTTAATGTGTCTCCGCCTGCCAACTTAGTAAATCTGCAATGCAGAACGTGTTTTAGTCAGGTATATTGAGCTAAGTTTTGCTGTTTACTGTACGTATATCTTCGTAGTCCTAACTTATTGGAAGTGTTTAGTAGCTATGGGGGATATTTAAATTTAATTAAGTACTAAATAAGTATATTTTATTGGGTTTTATTCAGAGGTGGAGTCCTTGAGGACGTCCTTGACCTAGAGGACACATTTTGAAGTCCTTGGCCTTGGCCTCGAAGCCTCAAGTTCTCGAAAATTGTCCTGTACTCGGCTCGAGAACAGCACTATTTTTTGAACAGTTGAAATTTTGTTGGAAAACGTCAGAAACCTCGCGGAAAATTTGCAAACATCTTTTTTGTTTTCCTCACTTGGAGCATAAGCGTCGCCAAAGGAGGGGGGGCAGGGGGCTCGGCCCCCAATTGAAATTTCACCAATGACAAAAATGTGACAAAAAAGCCTATTGGTTCTTCAGTTTTAGTTTCTTTTTAGCCTTTTTCGCTTACAACAGTAACTAACAACAATACTGAAGACCAGGGGCGCCGGGTCCCCCTCAAATCAATTTTTGCCAGCCAATTTAAACGTATAACCCGAAAAAAATGGAGAGTTTTTGTCTTAAAAGTCGCTATCTCAGGCCCACATCTAGCCTTTTTATGAACGTAATCAGGGCAGGATTTACGATAATATGACGCAGTCCCAACTAAGGGCCCCGAGCTGAAATCGTGACTTTTTTTGGTCTTCTCCTATATTTGGCAGAAAGATGTTGCAAAAATCTCCAAAGTGCCAGGGGCCTAGCGCGATGTAAATCCGGCCCGGCAATAACATGGTTAGTAGACGTAACCATCTATTGTACCATTTTTCAATTACAATGCAGTAATTCACCTCCAACCTCGCTGGTTTTTACGCACAAAATACTTTTTAAAAAATTAGCCATGGAAAATGCTGATTGAACAAATCATTGACTTCAATTGAGGTGGCCTGGGCCCCCCCTGCCGAACATGTACTCCTATAACTGGTTATTTTCATGACAAAACAAAAATCTCTACGGAAAATCTTCGAGTGGATTATTACAGTATTTACTGCTAAAATATTGCAAGAGGCAATGCACCTTACTTCCCCCTACCTGGACCAAACCACTTACAATTAAAATTTAACTCCAAAATGCAAGACGTTAAACGTGTTTTGGACTTAAATTGCAAGTAAAAGGAGGATTAAACAATTTAATTGTTTCAATTGACTTTCAAATGTCAAAAATCTAGTGCTTTCAAATGGCTCTGAACACTTGCGAAATGTGATTCAATGGCATTAAAATAGTTTTTTTTTCTAAAAAATTACAAAAAATCGCCCAGCGGCTGGGTGCTTCGCCCCCAGGCCCCTGTCTGTGATACGTTTGAGTTACACTAGCTTTCTTAACACGTTTCTAAAGTTAGATATTTGCATTTTTCAACTATTAGTTTAAGCCCTCTCTCTTTGCAAAATCCTGGTTACGTTCCAACTGGCAACGATTTCAGATCTTCCATCCTACGATATCTTTGTCCCACAAAAACTTCCACTTTGGAAAAATTTTGATGACGCCATTGCATGTGATTTGTGGTTTATGCCTCCCTCAATCAAAAATTCTGGGTACGCCTATAATTGGAGATCGCCTGGAAAAAATTTTTGAAGACTTTTTTTTTGAGAACACTTGCGCTTGTGTCCTTGGTCCTTGGCCTTGGTCTCGAGCATTCCTGTCCTTGGCCTCGAAAGGGTCTGTCCTCGGAAAGGCTGTCCTTGACCTTGGCCTCGGGTTTTTTTTGTATCCTTGGCCTTGGTTTCGAGCCTTGTGTCCTTGACTCCACCTCTGGTTTTATTATAGGTTTGGCAGAACATTTTTCATCAAATTCAAATTCTGAACTGTTTTTTTTTTTTTTTTTAAAGCAATAAGAAAGGCTAGATGAAAACCCCAAGTCTTATTATTCAATAGTTTCACAACATTTACAAGTGTACTTCCAAATCTTTTTTATGCCCTTAAATTTTGTGACGTCAGTAAGAATTGATTTTAACAAAAACTCTGTTCTACAAACAATATTAAGGTTAGTCGTAATTTGGTCATGAAAAGCGGAGCATGTTTCATGATATAATATACCCATTAAAAAAAAAAACAAGCAAAAACTGATTAACAAGAACTAATTGTGAGAAAAACTTTGCACTCATATAATAGCCTACTATAAGCAGCGGTTGAAGGAGCTGAAAATACAGCATTATTGCGCCTCAAAACGAAGTAAAATTAAATGCCGGGAAAAGAAATTCTAGATATTTTTCCGTGCTATTTTTCATTTTTGTTTTCTTTCTTTTTTTGGGGGGGGGGGTGAATTATTCTGTCCACTTAGTATTTCAAAAGTCTTCACAATCTGCGAGAGAACTTTTGAATTATTCAGCGGATAGATTTTAAATGTAAAGTTATTTAGAGTTAGGTTATCAAGTATAATGAAATAACACCTGATTTTCCTCAAAAATTCTGGTAGATTAAATAACTTGATCGGATCACGATAGGCCTACACTACGGAAAAAATGACACCGCAGCGGTCATATACAAATAGATAGGCCTATACTTCTCAGGACACAGCAAATTTGCAAGCGTGACAAGGGTTATGAGAAGATCGCTTTCCGTGAGAACCAGTTGAGCTCCAGTCCAATCTAATGACTACCACCCAAAGTCCTCTTCGTTTTTGGTCTTCACTTAGATTATTCTAAAAAATGGGCTTCCGAGAGGTTGAGGATTTTATTTAACTTTTCTCGGACTTCTTTTTTATTTTTGGCGCAGAAAATGAGTTTTTGGCATAGGTGGGCAAGTTAATGCCAAACGTTATCTTCGTTAACCACTAGCCCGTTAACAAACTTCACACCTCCGTTAACGTTAATCCGTTATTTTCAGCTTTAATTAATGGAAGTTAATATACGTATTGACGCTGTTGAGCTGATTGTGAGGAAATATTTATCGCTATGGTGGTCTTTTTGTGTTTTGGAAGTTACATTTTACAGTCTAATCTAATTTCAAGATAAAAATAAGTTTAAATGCACAACGAAGCTGCAATCGGAAAACCATTGGAAATTGCAAACAACGTAATTAATAGACCTATGAGGCTGCAGGTTATTGTTTGCCACAAAAGAGAGCTCCTTTCTTCTATAAAACTCGTGCTAATACGCAACAAGTGTTACCAGTGCAAACTGGTTTGTACCGGTCTGATGAATGAATGGTGCAAGATATTTACGATAAAAACCTTGACGGAAGTTAACAGAACTTAACGGAAGTTAGTTTAGTCCGTTAACATGAAAAAACTTTTTAACGGATTAACGAGTTATTGAAAAAGTTAGCTTCGTTATTAACGGATTAACGGACTTGTGCCCATCTATGGTTTTGGCGTCAGAATTTTAATGTATTCAACTATACCCACCTATCGACCTATTCCTGGATATACGTTTATACGCGCATGAGCAAATTGAACGGTATGTTCTGGCCAAATTAAACGGTGTGTTACGGCCAAAGAAGCGTGAATGTCACAAAAAAAGCGAGCTCTAGTATAGTTATTGTTCTGCTTTGTGCTGGTGTAAAAACAGTGTTTAAATCGACGCTCAGAGCAAGCGGGTGTAACAAAATCCTTTTTTGTTAATAGTTATACAGTAGAACTTACTCAGATTAGTCCAGCATAGCGTTGTTTCTTTTGAGTTTTTCGTTGTACGGATCGTTTGAGTTTTTGAAAATTTTTTAAAGAGAAACAGACCACAAAAGGTTTTAAATGTACTCATAAGCAACAAATGCTGAGCAGTAGAGTTCTCAAGAAGCCAAGCAAATTGTTTTTTTTATGGGAGAGACTATTTCACTGAAAATTTTTAGCTGCTTATTTATTAACTCTGACCCAAATCTACCTCAAACTCAATTTTTTTTCAGCTGTAAAATGTCATTTATTGACTTATCCCAAACTCAACCTAAACTCTAACTCAAATTAATGTTTTTAACCCTTAAAAAGTAAATGGAAAACAAACGAATGAATATTTCTTATTTTCATTTTATTCTCTTTAACTGAAAAATTTTTGTGAAATAGTGACCGGAAGATTTTAATTCAAAAAGAGTGAAACGAAAATGAAAAATATTTATCCGAGCATTTTTTTATCCTCTTCTTTAAAGATCAAGATTAGGGTTTGAATAAGGTAGAGTTTTGAACAGAGTTCGATTAGGGGTTAGTTTTAGACATAGAGTAAGAATTTAGGTTTGAGTTGCTTTAGATTTGAAACGGAACTGATGAAAAGAAGAAGGAATTTTTCCGTAAAATTAAGTCTTCCAATCAGAAATTACAAGCACAAAAACGGCCCGAATTCGACACTTGACGCAAAGCTTAAACTCGAATCTTGATCTAAAACAGCCCAAAAGTTGAAAAAGGTCGCAAGGCAAAATCAGTGGGGGTATCTAAAGTATGGCAATTGAGTTAGATTAGATTAGCGTTGACTCCATATTTTTTTAATCATTCGTTCCATAGATATTCTACTTCAAACTCAACATAAGGGCCTCTCTAATCATAATTTTTATTGACAACCCTGACGTTGACAACATACGCGACGCCATCTTAGATGCATCCTAAAGCAACTCCACACTCAAGCTAATCCACGGAGGCTTTTTAGCCCATTATTATATAGGTCAGTGGTTCTCATCCTTTTTTGTGCTGCCACACACTAAAAAATTTTAGAAAAATTCGCGGCACACTAACTGAAAAAAAATTTACTTAACTTTATTCTGCAAACTTTAATGCGATGGATGAGCCTGTTTTTGAAAACAAATAAGGTCGAAACGAGGTCTCGTTTTTGTCAAACACACTCGCATTCAGGCACGTAGCCAGAAATTTGCAATGGGGGAGCTGTTTTTGGGTCTGGGGATGGAGCCGCCAGGACTTGGAAATTTTGCGTTTGTTTGCAAAAATAACAATTTTAGGGCTATTTTGATCAAAATTAATGCTTTTGAAACGTGGCATAGAAATTGGCAGAGCAAACATGATTAAACTGGTTGCATAAATAGGCTATGTGGGAAGTGGCTAATGGCAAAATTTTAGTTTTCTTGTTTACATGCTGGTAAATCGTAAAATCCTGTAGTTCAATAAAACTCACAAGGAGTAATCTATTTCGCCTATATTTTATAGAAATTAATACAGGCGGGGAGGATTTTGAGAGGGGGGGAGGAGGTTGGAGGGGGCAGTACTTAAGTTGTAAAATTTTGCCAGGGGGGACGCTTTTGAATGCAGCCTTGACCAAACTTTAGTGGAAATTATGTAATTTCATCCCCACAATTGAAATGTTTTTTTCCCGAAGCCAAGTGAAGACCAAAAAAAAAGTCTTCACCGTAATTTGGGACTATATTCGGCCGGAATTTGTAGGATTTATTCGTGCTGGCTGGCTCTTGATCGTTTTCATCATTCAGCGCTCAAATCTCGATGGGTGGACGTCCAAATTTTGATGGGGGAACGCTAAATCTTGATGAGGGGACGCTAACTCTCGATGGGGGGACGCGTCTTCCCTACAATTTAAGTACTGGGGGGGCCAGAAACTTCAGAAATTTTGAGAAGAACAAATATCAGAATAAGAAATTGTTCCATCCATAATCAGTCCGATTTTTTGCCCAAAATTAGGTGAAGAGCAAAAAAAAAGGTCTTCACTTAAATTTAGTCCCATTATTTGTCCAAAGTTTTGTGCAGGCCTAAAACAAACGTATAAAACATACCCTTTCTGTGATCAAAGCTTCTGCCCAACTTGCAAAAGGGGAAGCTAATCTGCAATTTTGCATTCTATTCTACGCTAATTATACTATCCTGGCGACCCAAAGGGGGGACCATGGCCCAATGGACCCCCCCTAAATACGCCCCTGGGCGGGGACAAAAGTTTATGACCACCTTCAAAAATGCAGTTTTGACAATTTTGTTTGTAAAAAAGTGATATAAAAAGCTTTGTAGCTTTTTTATTTTTAGTTTGACAACAAAATGTACTGCCGATAGCGTTAAACAACCAAGTAATTAAATTGCAAAAACTTTTTTCGTTTTTTTAAAGGTTTTTAAATATTACATTTTTGTTACAAATTGGGGTAAAATCGGAAATGCTATTGCATTACAGCCCAACTTGTGTTCAAAAACGCGGTTTAAACCTTGGGTCTCGCACATATTGAAAAGTAAAACATGTGTGCACAATTGTTAGTGTGAACTTTAATGAATTTGTTAAACTAAAACTAAAAAAAACAACTTTTAGACCCCCTCGGAAGGAATTGTTATAGCTGAATGAAAGAGGTATTTCGAAATACTATTTCAATGTTATTTTCATTCCTGGTACAGCAGTAAACTTCAAAAGTGATATCTAATCTAACACTTTTTCTTTACCAAGATGTTTTTACAGAGTATTGCATAATGCATAATCAACACGGTCAATTTGAAATAGCCTTCAGTTAAACTTCAAACTTTTAATTTTTAGGTGTGCTGGACTAAAAAACTGATTTTGCTTATTTCGACAAATTCTTTTAAGTTACCATGTATTTTTGTTTCAACGTCTTTTACTTTCCAATATGGCGAGAATTAGGGTTAAAGCGCGTTTTCAAGCACAATTAGGCTGCAATGTCATGGTATTTTCAGTTTTACCCCAATTTTTAGCAAAACTTGAATACTCAAAAATATCCAAAACACGCAAAAATTTTTTTGCCATTTAGATACTTGGTTGATAAGCGCTATTGGCAGCACATTTTGGTGTCAAACCAAAATTGAAAGAGGCTGAAAAGCTTTTCATATAACTTGTTTTATGGACAGGTTGTCAAAACTTCATTTTTGAAGAATGGTCTTAAACTTTTGTCCCCGACTGTAATTGGCGGGAGGGGCTGATGGAAAAATATTTGATAGACGTGATTGGTAATTAATTAATCCTAAACAGCCCCCTTCCCCCATTCCTGAGTTAGTTTTGTTGATGAAACCTATGTTCAGCACAGAGGCGTTGCTAAGAATGGTGGCACCCGGGGCGGGATTTCGTGGTGGCACCTTTTATCGGCCAAAATAGTGAAGACCAAAAAAAAAGGTGTTTGCTGCAAAACGAGTTGGGTTTTCAGTCCGAAAGTATGTGATGAACTAAAAAAAAAGAAGGTCTTTGCCTACCAATCAGTGACATTTTGGTCTCAAAAGAAAAAAAAACCAAATGCTGTCACCCCAAAATAGTGACAACCGAGGCTGGCCGCCCCCCCTAGCGACGCCACTGGTTCAGCATTTTTACACTAGCGATCAAATTTGATTGCTTATTTTTGACCATTTTTCAAAGTTTTTATTGAATTTTGTTTTTGACAAATTAGCCCCTTTGCTGTATATATGTCTCAAAAGATGCTTTAAATCACTTTTTAGTCCATTTCAGTGCAAAAAAAAAAACACTCAAGAAGTGCAAAAAAACGTGGTATTTTTCTTAATCTGCATTTTGATCGACAGGCCAATGAGGGGGTAGCTATAGCCCCCTTTCCCCTCCTCTGGCTATGCAACAGCTGGCATTTGATAGTCAACAATAATAAGTCTTTCTCGTTTCTTTGCTTTTAATTTTTGTCACAGCAGAAAATCCTAACTCGCAGAGCCATAAAGATGCAAATGGCAGCATTATTTTGATGGCTTTGACACCGATCATTGGAAAAGATTTGTAAACAGATAGCCAAAACTTGTCTAAACTTTTCGGGAGAAACAATGCTTGAAAAATAGGTCATTTTGTAACTCTATGAGCTGCTCTTCTTCTTCGGTAGAAAATTCAACATTATCAGAAATCTCAAAGACCTGCTATAACTAGCCTACCAGTAGCAACACTGCAATGCTACCATAGAATTTTTGAAACGAGATGAAAATCCAAGGTATTACATCACAACGCTTACACAAATAATAACTAGAATGTGACATCGCAAGCGATATCTGGGGACTTCGCGACAGTGCCCAACTTCATTGAACAATAGACCTTAAGTACACTTTGAAACAACAAACCAATTGCATTAAAAGAGATATTGCTCTAGATTGGTTTTATTGAAGAAATGAGAACTACTACAAAGGTAATAAAGAGGGGTCCCAAACCTTGTTTTACTACTTTCCTTTCTTGCGAAAATCGATTAAGTGCGTTTGGCTCCGTACCATTTGGCAACCCTGCGTTTGAAATTTTGTGACATCAGAAAAGGTTTAATTAAAATTTCTTGCAAAACTAAGACCGCGATAATCGAACATCGCAATGCTTATTTTGCAATATTTTATGAAACAATAAAGAAAGCGATGTTCGATATCACTTAAGTGGAACATGCAAAAATTCGAAAACCATGGACTGAATATCTGATTCATCAACAGCAAGCCCGTCCAAACAGATAGGCCTACGGCTCGAAATCGGTTTTATTGAAGAAATAAGAACTACTTAATTAAAGGTATATAAAGAGGTGCCCAAACCTTATTTTACAGAGGTGGAGTCGAGGACGCAACCTTCGAGGCCAAGGCTAAGGACAGACTTCTCGAGGCCAAGAACACAAGGCGCAAGCGTTCTCCCCCCCAAAAAAAGTTCCCCAAAATTTTTTTCAGGCGACCTCCAGAAAAAAAAAATTCTCCAGATTTTCCGCGAGGTTTTTGCCGATTTCCCAAGTAAAGTAAAAAAAAGGTCATGTCTATGGCTCGTTTTTAACGAAACAAAAAAAGTGCTGTCCTCGAGCCGAGGATAGGACATTTTCGAGGACTTGTGGGCTTCAAGGCCAAAGACTTCAAAATGTGTCCTTAAGGCTAAGGACGCCCTCGAGGACTCCATTTCTGCCACTAACAGAAGTGAAAACGTAAACGAACGACGCTCTGAACTGCACCACATGTCTGTCAAGATAGCCCGCTCACAAAGTGTAGCAGCTTTGTACAGCTACGGTTCATCTCTCGTCAGCTAGGTTAGGCTTCCCAACTCTTAAATGACCGCTGTGCTGCATTGAACATCTTGCAACAATATTCGTAGTCCATGAAACTCACTTAAGAACCGAAAATGAAAAAGATGGCATATTATGAACTTAAATTCAACATTAACAGGTATTTAGTTGATAGCTTTTAAAATTAGAAGTGAAAAAGAATTTATGTTCTACTGTACAGTTAACGTTACTTTTCTACATCTTATGGCCATTGGTACTAAAACTACCATCCTTTGGTGGGCGCGCAAACTATCCTTTACTGCTAAAATATTACACGGGGCAGTGTGCTTTACTTCCTCCGACCTGGGCCAAATCACTTACAAAATTTAATCCTTAAATGCAAGATTTTAAAGGAGAATTAAACAATTTCATTTTTTCAATTGGCTTTCAAATATTAAAACTTTAGTTCTTCAAATGGCTCGAAAAACGTGCAAAACGTGATTTAACGGCATTAAAATAGCTATTTTTTACAAAAAATCACGCAGCGGCTGGGGCGGAGTCCCCAAACCCTAGTCTGCGATACATTTCACTAACACTAGTTTACTCAACGCGTCTCCCAGTTCAGACATTTTAACTTTAGGTTCAAGCCCTCTCCTGTGAGCAAAATCCTGGTTACATGAAGAACCAGGCCACGGCTTCTAATCTTTCATTTTACATCTTTCTCCCATAAAAAGTTTCTCTTTTGAAAATTTATGATAACGCCATTACAAGTGATTTGCGGTTTGTGCCCCCCCAATGAAAAATCCTGGCTACGTCTAATGGTACATACAACCTACTTGTGACAGAAAAGTACAGTTGTTTATTGCAGTTGATAAATTCATGTGTATGCTTTACTTTTACCAAAATATTAAACATAACATAGTTTCCGAAAATCGTACTAGTATTAGTCAGAAGGTACAGTAATATGGAAAAGGTAATTTAAACATCTTGAATTTTTTGCGACAAATGCATCATTCCTTTCCAAACAAACACCAAACATTGCCATTACACGTAAAATTTCGGCGTTAGGCAACAGCTGAAATACTATGCAGTTGCAAACCTACTGAATAAGCGAAATAGTTACATCTTTTTGTTTGCAATGAGCACCAGCACGAAGTCGAACTAAATATTTTTGCCAAACTTGAACTCGAACTTTGTCGACCAAAGAAAGCAGAGTCTTAAAGGCACACCACTGTCATCTTTTTGCTAAAATAGGCTGAATACCTAGCCCTGGTAGGATGTTTTTTCAGATGGGCAAAATCGCCTTTTCATGCAGGAGCGTCGGATTTCCCAATCAACTCAGAAAGTGGACATCTTAAACGATAACACAGTGTAGGCTACTGCAGTGAAACACTACGTCATTTACAAAAACTGCACTTTACATTATCACTGAAAAGACTTGTACTGCAATCCGTTAACCAACCGTCAAGAAAAAAATACTTTTTTTTACTAAGAAGCCCGACATAGATGCACAATCTATAACTTATACAATGTCAAGGTCTAAAATGAAAAGCATGAGACAAATGCTTTTTACGTGCTTGTTTCGGAGCAGAAAAGGAGTGCCGCCCTCACAGAGGATTATAAAACACGACTAGTGGAAAGTTGGGTATCAAATCAGCTGTGGTCGTTTGTGCAGTTATAGAGTACCAACTCCTAAAATGACTTGAAAATAGCCTTTTTTTTCCGGGTTCTAAATTAGTTTGCTGAGATTCCGTAGTGCAACATTCTATTCTACAAACGCTCTTAACTACAGGAAAAGGAGAGGCAGTTTCAACAAACGAAATAAAAATGATATCAGAGCAGTGATACTACTCATAAACCATAATGTAAATCGTAAACAATACACCGTTTCATTGTACTATTGTCACTTCACTGCAGTAAGTTTCCAGAGCCCACCGCCAAAAATCGACTGCTTTCACCCTATGGACAGTATAGACTTAAATCGTTTTTAACAAGCAATAATAAACGATACGGTAACTATTATTACCACATAACCACTTTAGCAAAGTCAGTTTAAGATGTTATATCTTCTAGTTTCACATAACTTTAAAGAATATTCTTGTTATGAAGCTGCACTAAATTGATGTCTTTGCTTGAAAATGCACTTGATTCTTTGCTGGTAGAAGCTGCATTTGCTTTTCCACGTGATGACTCGGCGTTTCTGATTCAATTGTCAGCTTTGAAAGTTTCTGTAATGTATAAACAAAATCAGGCTCTTGACAAGGATCAGCAATTTAACTAGAAAGCGTTTTATTTCGTTGTTTATTTATTGCAATATTGTTAATGAAGAAAGCTGTACATTGAGCAATGCCAGTTTACAGTTCAGTAATCATGATCTCTTTCGCAATGAACTGCCTCGAAGTGTTAGCCCACCATTTGCCAATAATCAAAACATTACAAAATAAGTAATTTTTACTAGCACTAATTTTTTTTTGAAATTAGGAACCACATCACTATCAGCAATGTGGAAGTGCCAGTTCGTGAATTGCTTCCACCTTCTTCGCTTCCACTTCCACAACCACATGATGACGTTACTTTTGCTTATAATATTTTGTCTTCAATATTTTTTGGCTGAGCAGATATGTCAAAATTAACGAGCCAAGTCAAGTGACCGCGACAAACAGACAGCGAACAAACTGACCAGGAACTAACGGTTTTGTCACAGTAATTTTGTCACAAAGTGAAGGTTTGGGCATAACGGCTTTGGGGATAATGAAATATTTTTATGATCGCCCTTCTCAGCCAATTAGTGTTATTTGGTTCGCGGTCAGTTGTCGCGGACCCAAAAATTACACTGTTTACATTATCATTATCTTAAAAACATAATATGAAACCAAAATACGTATCAGTAATTGGTTTTGTCATCACAAGGATCTCACCATAGACATAGACAGGAATTCGAATTGGAAGCGGACCAAAAGTGAAATGTCCAATCATATCTTTCAGCTGATACTAATTTTTCTAACCGTTTAGTGCAAACTAAAAATAAGCGACAATTACGTAATGGGGTCTAGAGACGGATTTCCCAGGCTACGGCCAATGCTTATCTAGCAGTTTGGTAACCGGGAAACATATACAAGTCTAAAATCTTTATTACCTCGAACATTAACTCAAACCCCTACTCTAAGATTAAACCTAACCTTTAATCAAACACAAATCCTAAATTCAAATCCAACATTGACTTTGAAGACATTTTTTAAAAATGCCACCATTCCTCATCTTCATTTTATTATGCTCAAACAAACAATAATCCCTTTATTTTGTGGCATAGAAATACTGTTAAAATAGCAACATTAAACTAATTGGAAAACAACAAATTTCAAAGAGTAATATCTTGAAACGGAAAGGCGTAGAAACTTGAAATTTGGTGAGAATGAATTTTAGACATACAACATTTTGGTTAAGAATGAAAAACTTGACTTGAATGCCCTTTTACCTTTGAAGTTTCAAACGACCACATCTCCCCATCAATAAACGCTTTAAAAACACCACATGCATTAGCCAGAGAAAGCAACTCAGCAGCAATGTTAAAAAGCATAA
Source organism: Trididemnum nubilum (assembly GCA_963965965.1). Taxonomy (NCBI): domain Eukaryota; kingdom Metazoa; phylum Chordata; class Ascidiacea; order Aplousobranchia; family Didemnidae; genus Trididemnum; species Trididemnum nubilum. The sequence continues at coordinate 58,387 of CAWYPQ010000163.1, forward strand.
AAAAGAATTCTGTTCTATGTAACTATTAGGCCGATTATAATCAGTAATTCAGCATTTTTATTGGTCACACGTCGACTCAGTATTGAGTTTTTCATTGTTTAGAGGAAAATCGCCGATTTTTTGGACACACGCCGACTTACCAAAACCTAAAAGAAAACATTGATTCTGCTTACACTTTCCTTAATCGAACAAACCCTGTTAATTACTTAACACCAAAAGTCAACATCCCTAACAAATAGCCCTCCAGATGCACCTCAAAAATCAAAATTTATTCAAACTACGGCCTACTACCATCCACCAAACCTTCAAGATCCAGCAAAGCAAGTACGTAAGTAACGTAACTAAATTACAAACTTTTGACACACTCATCCAGCAACTATATCAGTGTTCTCTCTGCATTTTGGTGGGTCTGCATGCACTCCAAAACAAACAATTTTCTTCCAGCAAACAAAAAACAATTCAAAAATGAGTCAGAGAGTGTCCAGTAAAAATACTAATCCACTGAGCAAAATCGCTTTAATGGGAGCATATACTCGTACCTCCATCCAATTGCAAAAAGCCACAACCCACATTATGTTCACTGGTGAATACCGCCTTAACGACAACATATACCTCCATGCAATTGCGCAAGACCGCAACTCAATCATTTAAACTTTTTTCCTTCATCTTTAACAACTCTCCACTGAAGCCTAAAACAAAAACTCCATAAAACAATAACCTACAAGAAATATACAAACCATGATGTAAAGCTGTGTTATAGACCAAATTTTGATTCCAAAAGTACAATAATTCCACTTTGGGAAAAGTTCTATGGTCATTTTTGGTGATTACATCATTGCTACCTTATTTCTTTCAAGAAACAGGAGCAGAAGACCAAGCAGGCAGGTGTAAACAAAAACGCTCTCTTACAAAATACAGCAACAGATGGAATCTACCAGAAATCTACAACATTTCAACATCTAAAAAAAGCTAGATCCAGCACCTTTTACCAACTTATTCATCATATAGTATAAAAATTTAAAGTAACTTTACACAATATCAGCATGCCTTCCATACAACTAAAATTATTTACAGTTTATTTTTTTTTGTTTTTTTTTAAGAGGTACAGTAATTTTTGGGTGAACCAGAAGCCCTTCAAGAACAAGGTTTAGCATTCAACAATGCCTGCTACTGCCAGGCGCGTAGCTAGAAATTTGCAATGGGGGGTTGCTTTGGGGGCAAATCTTCCACTGCCAGGGGCACGGAGATCTGGGGGCAGCGCCCCCAGCATTTGAAAATTTTGCATTTTTTTGCTAAAATAACTCAATTTTTGGGCTATTTTAATAGAAATTAATGCTTTAAAAGCGTAACATAGAAATTAGAAGTGCATACATGATTAAATTGGTTGCATAAATGGGTTATGTGGGAGGTGGCTAATGTTAAAACTTAATTCTCTTGTTTACATCATAAAATCCTATAGTTCAATAAAACTCTCACAGAGTAAACTATTTCGTCTATAATTTATAAAGAAGAATAATTAGGGGAGGGGGAATGATGGAAAAATATTTGAGAGATAAGATTGGTAATTAACTAATATTGAATAGCCCCCCAACCTTAGTTGATGAAACTGAAATAGATTTTTTTACCATAAATAGATAAAATTAACTAATATTCCTCAGTGTATAATATATTTGTTGATAAAACCTATTTTCAGCATTTTTACACTAGCGATCAAATTTGATTGCTTATTTTGGCCATTTTCCTAACTTTTTATTGATTTGTTAGTTTTATTTTTGACAAATCATACCCCTCCTCTTGAATATATGTTTCAAAATATGCTTTAAACCTCTTTATCTCTTTTTAGTCCATTTCAGTGCAAAAAAGAAACAGTCTTAGAAGTGCTAAAAACGTGGTATTTTCCTTATTCAGCATTTTCATCGACAGGCTAATGGGGAAGGCTTAACCTTCCCCTGGCTGTGCTACTGGCTGCTGCACTGGCAAAATTAACCATGAAAAGACAACTTTTATGCCTACAAAAACAACAAAGCACCATATCAAATTGCAGCTTCACCAATAGATCTGAGATAGGGTAAGTTTTTGCAATTCTTTAAAGCTTTTGAAACACAGAGACTTTATGTTTCAGTAGCACAATGTTTTAAGCTGTCTCCATAAATTTTTATTCTGCAACTTTTTCTGATTTTACAAGCAACTTTTATCAATTCTTGCATAAAACAAAAACTTGATTCCAAAAATATGCTTTGAAACTACAGTATTTCAGTTCAATTGCAGTATTCTCTAGGTATTGGACAACAACAAGCTTTGTGACACATTGGTTGTGACTTAGTGTTCTCTATGATGGAATAATTCATTAATGTTGCAGAAGTTCAGCTACAACCCCAGAACTGTGCTAATACCACAGTGTCAGAACCAGGGTTGCAGAGTCATTGCAGGAAAGGTCTGGATCCAACTCCTACCCTATTGCTTTGAAGCATCCAACCATGTTTAAACTCTTTGTCCATAGGCCTAAATTTAACTTCTTACTTAAACTTTTGTTAAAAGTAAATGCAGCTTTTGTAAAAAATACAGAAAACTTTTTCAGGATTTAGGGCAGCAAAAAATTGCCTTACAAATAATTATCATATGCAAGTTCATAAAACCAACAAACGTATCTGGTAAATTGAAAAAAAGCGACAACAATATTATGATAAACCTACTAACCTGAATAAATTTGAAAGCAACTTAATTCTCATGATGATTGCAGTTTCACCTCAGGCAGTTGGGCATCTTCAACTTGATACATATTCCAACACAATTTCCAGAATCCGAAACAATAGAACTACAACGATTAAATTAGTTAATGCTTTGCAAATTATCTTGCACAACAATCCTGATAAAATTGCAACGTTATAATTTTTTCTGCCAGCAAATAGCAGATGTTGGAAATAAACATTAAACAACTTTTGCATCTTAACGGTAAAAATTACTTGGCATGAATGAATTAATGATAATGGGAGTTACATTCTCAATTAATGATGGAAAATCAATACAAAACTAAAAATTAAATAAAAAGTTCACTAGCAGCCAGTAAAACCAAAATCTTAATGAAAACAAACAACCCTTCAAGGTTCTAAATTAAATTTTCAGTTCTCAAACTGTAGCAACTTCCAGTAACTGTAATTGAAACTCAATTCAAACCATGCATTGACCAGTTCACAGCTGACTCGAACCAAAGCAATGCCTAGCCAACCACGTTTTGAATTTAACTACTCCACACTTCACCTGAAAAGTTCATTGTTAAAAAACAACTTATTTCAGCAGCTCCAAAACTAGAATATTTTATCACAATTTTTGCTTGATTTAGTGGAATTAGAGCCTAAGGTAGAATTTCAGCCTGATTTAGAAGAGGCAGAGACGTGGAGTTCTTGACAACACATTTTGAAGAACTTGGTCTTGGCCATGAAGCCTATAAGTCCTCAAAATGTCCTGTCCTCAGCTGGAGGGCAACATCATTTTTTGATTGATTAAAAATGAAAATAACCAAACAAAATACAACATAAACTTTAATCGACTATTAATTTGTTTCCTTTCTTTATTTGAAAAAATAATAGAATGTAATAGCCAACCAAGCCAGGTCATACTGAAACTTATTTTAAATGGCATTGCTTGAAAGCTCTAATCAGATAACGAGGGGGCAAAAATCCTTTAGAAAATTATAATCTTTATTTCTGCTAATAGTTTTAGTGCAGGCAGTAGAAACTGCAAAGCACTAAAGCTACCCAGAGACATAACAAAGAATCCATGGGTCCGAAAACAAATTTAATTTGCTAATGCAAAAACATGACCAGTGCATATTTTGTGTGTGAATTTAGAAGAAAGTATATGCATGATATTGAAATGTAATACAGTGCCAGTACTACCAGGGATGGCATACTAATATTATACTACAGTAAATATGTTAAGACTGGTATATGTTCATACAACTAACAAAACATATCTTGAAAATGACAACTTGTTCTGAAAATATCTGACCACAAACAATTTGCTTTGAGAAAAAACGAGCTACTCTAATCACTGGCAAGTAATGTAGGGGCAAAGCCACATGCTCTAAAAATTTGTGCGTTAAAAATCGTCGCTAGGAATCCCAAATAACAAAGTATTAGATCACTGAAAATGCTGCATACAGAATAATAAAGAAATTAGGTGTGAAGTTAAATAAAACTACGGTATAACAATTGTTCAAATGCCTGGAGAGATGTGCGATTGTGCGTTGAACCTACTAAAATTTTTACATCACGTCATTATAAGTTGAATAGGCAAAGCTCCCAAGAAAAAATTGGTATAAAATAAAAATTAATTGCTTATTATTTTTTCGTTTTGACGATTGTGGAGTGTGGACCCTTTGAAGGTGGGGCCAAAACTAATGTCTCCAACACCTTCCTTCTAAATAGAATCTTGCTGGGATCCTTAGGATATTTCTTGAAATTAAATACCTCATGTTAAATTTAACAAAGTGTCTTTTGGCAGCCTAAACGTTTGCCATCATTTATTGATAGGCATTAGATATGAGACAGGCTGTCAAGTCATTGAATTGAAATAAAAAAATGACTGCTGAACATAAAATAATGACAATTTTCAAGTATAAATCCAAAAGACTGAACTGAAAAGCAGTCAAAAAAGCTCTTTGTGTAGTATTTGAGAAATGTTTAAGGTGAACTAAAAAAAAAAGATCTTCATGTAGGTTATGTGAAATTTTTTTGGATGATCTCCAAGAAAAAAAAAGGTCTTCATTTCAATGGCTCACGATTTATTGCAATTTATCCAGTAAACTCAAAAAATATCAGTAGATTATTTAAAAAATAATGAAACAATAACAACGGGTCCAAAATAATGAAAACTAATGAAATTGAAAAAAATAATGAAAAAATGAAACAATGACACTCTTGACAGCCTGTATGAAAAAGACATCACGAAATGTAAAGAAGAGATTGGCATAAAATTTGAGTTGGGAAATAGTGGAAAAACTGAAGTTCTTCTTACCTTAGCATTTAGGGTATTTTCTTTTCAAATTGCTTTAAAAATCTAAGTGTTTATTCCTTTTTAAAGTCACAAAAATTGCTGGTTTTTCCAAAAATAAATTAAAAACACTAATATTATTCAACATAAGGCATAAGGACTTTGCCCTTGCCCAAGAACTCCGCTTTTTTGTAATGACAAAAACTTGAGCTTACAAATTTACGCGGTACAGTATTTCAATTTGTTTTAAAAACATAAATTTAAAGTATTTGCAGTAATTATTAGATAACAATATTTTATAAAATTTCATTAAAGGCAGTGGCTATTTTGCCTCTAGAGGCAAAATTGGTTGCAAACAGAGGTGAAGTCGATGATTGTAGGAATGGTCAAGGACCACGGACACAACTTTTTTGAATTATTTTGGGCAAATTTTTCATAATTTTAGGAAGTGGCTATTTTGACTCTAGAAGCAAAATAGTGTTTTTCCTCTGTTTGGGTTAGGGTTAAGGTTGGGATTAGGGTTAGGGTTAGGGTTTGGGTTAGAATTAGGGCTATTTTGGCACTTGCGGCAAAATAGCCGTTAGGACTATTTTGCCTCCAAATGGCAAAATAACATGGGGCTATCTTGCCTCTAGAGGCAAAATAGCCACTGCCTAATTTTTAAATGCAATAAATGTTAAAGATATTGCATTTCATCAAGTTTTTGGTGATAATTTGAACATACTGTAGATTAGTAGTTTTTAAAAATAATCATGAATGTCATTTTGAAGTTTTACACATTATCAGATGATCTTGATTATTTACCGTGCCATAGCAGTATCCTGGCAATGCAACAAGGCCATAACCTGTAAATCTGAAGTGATGGATGAATGGGATATACTAATACAGCTAAATTAAAAATTATTACCATATAAATTCAGAAATTGTGAATTTTAATGCCTTAAACCCTCTTTTTTAGTAGTTTTCGAAACACAAACCAACTTGTTTGGCTAAACAATTTGTTTTAATGAAGAAAAATACTAATTTGCCTTGAGAGGCAAAATAGCCACTCCCTAAAAATTTTGGAAAATTTGCCCAAAATAATTTTGAAAACTTGTGTCCTTAACCATTCCTATAATCATCGACTTTACCTCTGTTTGCAACCAGCAGCAATAATTTGGCTATGGAAGCTTTGTAACAATAATCATCATTCATTCACGATAATATACCGGTAGCATCTATTTTGCCTCTCTGCTCTGGAGGCAAAATAGTCGGGTGTCGTTAAGTATTGTCGCTTTATTTGCGGCAGCTCTGCAATTTGTGTGTGAGCGCAAGTGCGTTCTCTCCTTCTCTCCGATCTATTCTAAGCTATTCCCAAGATCCACCCCTAATCCCAATGAGTGCACACATGCGAGGAGCAAGAGCATGCGCACACTCATACACGAGTCATAGAGATTTCGAAATAATGTTGACGGCTCATACTTAACGACTCTATTTCTAACAACTCCACTGGGTGTTTTAAACATGCCCTGCAGAGTTGGGATTGCCATACCGGGACCACTATACACACGTGGCCTACTAGCCAACTGTGGTACCTGTTTACTATTAGGGCAATTTGGCAATATACATTATACTGTATACCATCATACTCACTTGGTTAGCAACATCCAACTATTTTCTCGTTATGTTTGTTTATTAGACATCAGTTGCCAGTACAGAGTACCGGTACCTACAGCATCAGGTATTACTGCCAGTACCAGGCCTATGAGTCATATTATTGCACGTAAGGAGCAGCTTATGCTACTATCAACAACATAATGCTACCTTCTCCGTCATTCCAGTCAGCAGCGTGGCCCAAAGGATAAAGCCATGTTTTTTATGAAGATCCTGCTTGCAAGATCTGGGGTTGCAAAATACAACTTAGTAATATTTTGGCACTACTGGGAAAATAAACACTTTGAACAAAATCAAGTCATTGCACAAACACTACCAATACGAAACAGCATTTTCACCAGGCATATTAGACAACATCATGCAATCATATTCTTGGTTCTACAATCAATAACATTAACATTACACCTAGGCTATCCTAGTACAGTAGGCCTACCTATGAGATAATACACCTACTACAGATGGTATATTTTACCAGTGTGCTTAGCCTAGTATAGCCTAATAGCCAACTAAAAAGAGTCATTTATTAATACTCTAAAAGGCCACAAACTTTTCTAAGTCTGAAATGGTACTCAAATAGGTTCTCCCATCCTAAAAACCAACTTTACTGCGAATATTGCAGTATAATTAATTACACTAGGCTAGCCTCTTAGTCAGTTAGTGAGGTGCTTAAAACTTGAAAAGTTTTCTAGAACAGCCTTAAAATGAAAAGCCCTAATTTCTCCAAGTGAGAGCTTGCATAAAAACTTTTACAATTTCATCAAACTACCGTACATAAAGTTATGAAACAACCTTCATAGACAAAGTTTGCAATGGTGTTAATGAAAAAATTCAACAGCATTTCGTCATAAGTAAGTATTGACTTTTGCATAACTAAATGTTCTATCAGGAATATTACTACTATATAAACTTCATAACAAAAATTTTCATAATATCCTTTCATGACAAAATGGTGTTCATTTTTTTATGAACACCACATGTAAACACCTTGCGAGTACCACAACAAACAATGTGAGGGAGCATTGACTTAGCTAGTGATCAAGAGGAGTACGGAGTAGCTGAAAAAATAGAGGAACTTTTTTTATTTCACAATTCCATTCCTACGTTGTAGAAACCCTAAGGTTTCAAACTGAAAAAAGGAAATTTTGGGGGGATTGGTGCAATGCAACCCCCACAAAAATTATTATCTTTTGCTTTTGTTTATATCTAACTATCCTGAAACTGATGTTGGCATGCCTTGATCAATAATGATGATTACAAAGGTTTGGATTTTGAAAAACCCATTGAAGAAATATTCGGCAATTGTGATACCCAAAATTTTACCAACAATTTACTTTTTGTTTTATTAATCTATTCCGAAAATTTGGTCTACTTAAGTTGAGTGAAAATTTTTTTTTGAATTTTGTTTTACTCATTTCAACCATTTTCCCCCATCGCAGGTCCCCCAATTTTTAATATGTTTTAGTCACTACCAATATCCACCAAATCTGATAATTTGGCCTATCTCTGTTGAACAATTCAAAAGTTCAAAATTTTTCAGCTTCCCTTTTAGGGGGAATCCCCGGACGTGACACCCCCATTTTCAGGCACACACCAGTTTGTTTTGAACTCTACGCTCGTATACCACTCCATGATATCATCCATCTGCGTTTTGTGGTTTAAAAGGAGATAGTGATAGAAGAAAAACAAAGAAAAAAAAAAGAAAAAAGACAAAAATAAGGAAAAATTATATCCAAGACGGAATAAATGAACATGACCAATACGTACAAAGGTACTGATTAGTGTTTTCAAAAACCACAAACTTTTTTCAAAGAATATCACTACTTACCGAAATATACCACTTTAAAATTTACCACTTTTTGTCCATTTTCCGCCTCAGAAATTTCAGTCACGTGACTGGGAGCCCTCAAACTTGGTACGCAAACACTTTCTACCTCTACCCATGTTGTGTCCAAATTGCAACTTTCCACGTTGAGCATTTTTTTTTGTTACAAGCGAAATAAAAAAATTTCGGCTCAAAAATAGCCGTTTTTTGTCGGTTTTAGGGTCCCCAAATTATTATCACGTGATCTTCGACCCCCAAAATTGGCATGCATGATGCTTTGTAAACTTGTCATGTTGTGTTCAAATTTCAGCTTTCCACATTTTGCCGTTTTTGACTTATCATAAAAATTAAAAAATTTTAATGCTCATCCCAGTTAGCCACCCCGATCTGTTTTCGATCTGGCTTTGATCAGGCACCAACTGAAAAATTGAACTGGCACAGATCGGGCATAAACAGGCAAACTGTGGTGCCAGATCTGTGCCAGACCGTAAAAGTGGTCTGGCGTGCAACTCGGGCCCAGATCTGGCTTCAAGATCTGAACCAGATCAAACTGCCAGATGTTCTACCAGACCAAAATCTTTAGTGCCAGATCTGCCCCAGATCGGTAAGCTTGTTTTTCATTTTCTACAGTCTCGAACACAAATCAAATATGTTTCAAAAGTTTACTGGTAAGTAAAACCACATGTAAAACATACAAACACAAGTAAAACACACGCAGTACACCCAAACCATCAAACTCCGACACAACTACGACTCGACGACCTCCGCGACTTCTATTTTCCTTCTGCTTTTTCTTCCTCCGTCCCTATCTTTCGCTCCGTCCAACCAGTTCACAATGCTCCTCCTATAGTCTCTCTCATTTTCGTTCGGATAGAGACGACGAACTACAGCTGCAAGTACATAATATAAATTAAACGAGATGCTCAAGTGTTTCATCTGAGAAAGACTTTTTGTAGATATCTAAAAACACATGACCGGGAAAAATGAAGACTTGCTTCCACCAGACTTGTTTACCGAATAACTAACTGCAAACAATCAGCACAAGTACCTGCTAATCACCTCTCACTTTCAATTCGGTAGTAGTGAGGCACATTGAGGCGAGTGCTGATACCCTCCTTAGAAGATATCGCCAAAAACACATGGCGTTCAATCAGTGACGTCTGTAACATTGTTTGTCACTCGCACTACTTTACTGTACCGAGGGATGATGGATCAAGAGGCCTAATGATCGAGCAATAACTGGGCCTGGATTTTCGTTGGTCCAGGAAGTGATTAGCCTGCTGTGACGCATACTTGGGTGGCTGGTGACTCGAAGAGCGCAAGCTCACTTCCCAGTCACCCTCATCTTTTCGTTCTAATTACATTCGTTACGTTGTAAATCCTCAGTTGATTTATTTATAGTAGAAAACGGGCCTTCTGATAATAAGCAATTTATAACTGAGGATTTACAACTCAACGAACATAATAAGAACGATGAGGTGAGGGTAACTGGGAAGTGAGTTTGGGCTCTTCAGAGTCACCAGCCACCCACGTATATGCGTCAATACACAATATCTAACAGCTACTTTGCAAAACCTCAGTTGACCGACTCATAGATTCTACTGGACTGTTCGCATATTTCCAATTTGTTCCACAGTTCAGTGCATAAGGCTATTTTAACCTCAGTTTAGCGCTATGTCACAATACAAAAACTGCTCTTACTAATAAAATTTGTCGTTAATAGTGTAATACAAGGTTCCGAGAATGTTTTCACCTACTCTGCTTTGAATATTAGGCCTATGACATTCAATGAATAGCCTACTCTCACCCTTTGCAGGCGTGAGAGCAGTGGCTGAGAGTAGGCTATTTATTGAAGGAAATAGGCTTAATATTCAAAGCAGAGTAGGTGAAAACATTCTCGGAACCTTGTATTACACTATTAACGACAAATTTTATTAGTAAGAGCAGTTTTTGTATTGTGACATAGCGCTAAACTGAGGTTAAAATAGCCTTATGCACTGAAATGTGGAACGAATTGGAAATATGCGGACTGTTCTGCGTCTGAACCGTTCAGAAAAGCCACTGTCGGTTCTTCTCTATTACTAAGCAAGAGAATTACACTGTGAGGTACCATCAAACTGCTTGGTCTCTGTGGAATATATTCCCATTACCAGGATAGTGACGAACCCCAGTAGGAAAGGCTGAGGGTTACTACAGTATAGTACACTTTTCACTGATACTTTTGTGCACTACTTCATATTTGCAGCGGCTCACCTCCTTGTTGTAAAGGTAAGAAGATTCGATTCTGTACAGAATAGGATAATTTAGAAAAAATTTGTTATACGAGGTATGCAAAACTTACCAAAGATGAGCTTATAAAAGTGCAGACTCTGAAACCCCTTTCTTCCCGATGCGCCTTTTCCACTCAAATTGTAACTCAGTGCAAGAGTATTGCTCATTGTATGAGTCAAAATATTTCGGGTGGCCTCCGAACTACTGCGGCCATTAAAGGCCAAGAGATATGTGATCTAAAACAGAAGATAATTAATTTGCTTTATAAATACTAATATACTGTATATGGCGGCTGCGTGGCCGAATGGTTAAGAGCGTCGGTTTTGATAATCAATTTCAAGTCCAGTTGAGATTAATTTTAAAACAAAAGTACACTTCAGAATTCAGTGTTTAAATTGCTTAACAGAATTGAAAAGGTACTTGGCTTAAAGATGTAAATTACTTGCCGGCGTTCTATGCTTCATAAAGTTGCGGCGATATGCTGAGCTCTTTGAAATTATTGTAAATTAAAAAGCAGCCTTGTGTCAAATATTAAATACATGTGAATGTAGCTTATATATATGCCAATAGCAAGGAACAACCTACCACTGCGTCTCGAAATTTTTCATTGAGACAACTTCTTTCGAAGGATCTTAAATTTTCTTCTGTTTGAAAAGGAAAAAGTCCAGCAACTGCGTTGTCGCTGGTTTTTCTTTCCGAATTTTTTAGTCCCTCAGTAACCTTACGCAGACTTTTCATTTCGGACTTCAGTTCTTCAATACCACGAAAGATTTTCTCTAAAAAAAGTAGTCAGTGGAATAAATAATTGCATCATAACAATGAAATACAGACAAAGTAACTTAACAGCAAAGTTCCAGTAAAAGTGACTTTCAATTGGTTGTTAAGTATGCCTATTAATGTAAGCATGAACACAGAAATGAACGTATTCCACTATTGACGAGTTACAAGCTAGTCTTTGATCAGTGATACCAACTCAGTTTTTAAAATTAGGAAACATGGCAGTTAAGTTGAAGATGATCGTAAAACACGTGAGATCAGGGTCAGAAACATCGAGTTGGGATGAAGTGATAAATGATGGTATTCAAGAAAAAAATCGAGATGATTATGATCCAAATACAGAGATGTGTGGAGAAGAGGCAGCACAATTATCGACAGACCCCTGCTGACTGGGTAAATGCCACATCTCTCCGATTAAAAGAAACAAATGGAAGATGATCAAGAATCATATTGCAATTTGTGGTAGCTAAGTATCAGTATAAAGCTGCTGCCATGAAATGCTGAAAATTCAAAAAGACTCGACGGCAACAGTAACCAGATTGAAATTAATCGGTTCTCCAACAGTTAAGCCATACAACCCAAACTAAGCGTACTGCTATTATTATCATTACCTAAAACAGATTCCATATTGGAATGGTGTAGTTCGACAGATCTATTTTCTTCTTGGACGCTGGCTAAAAATAAATAGGGAGTAAAGTGCGAGTCTTTTTGATAAGCAACCAGCAAATTGATTTGCACTTGCTCTATTGTATTTCTAGTGCCATTAAAGACGGACGTAATATCATGCTCGAATTAAAAAACGTTTTACTAGTAACATTCAGTAAACACCACAATTGCCAACAGCGTATATGTCAACACGATCGACAAGAACAAAAAAAATTCAACCGGCAAGCGAAATTAAAATCCTATTATCTAATAAAATAATTTAAATGAAATAGAAAACATAGTCATAAGCTAAATCAACCTCCGCATATGCCAGCTAAATATCGTCACGTGTGAAATTCGAACCGATTCCCGCACCAACTGGTGACTTAAACCCAGCTTCAGAGGTCGCAGGCAGCTCTGAACTGAAGGACAGGCGTTAGACCACTCCATCAACATGACAGTGTTGATCCAAACATGTTAGCACATATAAACACTACATGCTGATGCGTTTTCACCGCCAACACGTAACCACACTTGGAATAATTTAAATCATAGAATCTTCTTGTTGGAATCTGTTTTCGTTTGCTTTATTTAATATCCTACATAATACATATGACTGCTTAAGCGATTGATTTAAATACTAGCGATCGCCTATCGCTTAAAAGGTACTACACAATTCTTAGCATTGTGGCCACAAGGTGTTTTAATTATTGACCTATTCAATCACATGCGACTACGAGTAGTTTAAACACGTCTGTGCAGCGCACAGCGATACTTGCGTGTTACCCAATCGACACCAAACATAGTGGTCGGACGAGTAAGACTCTTTAATACCTCTTGTGAAACTTAGTCAAACAAAGAAGGGGAAGATTAAACTGGGTAGAGAGTGAAAAGTTTTTCATAGCTTTTAAAATGTGTCGATTAAAGCGTCGGTAGGCCTTTTTTGTCATGTGATTAAGTTACAATTTCTTTGTTCCATCATCTGCACCCTCTAAGCGCGAGCTGCAACGTTTTTTGTGCTTAGCAATGTCTTCCACATTTTGTACAGTACAGCAACACATAGTACATACTTGAAGCTATCGTGGTTGAAGACAGGAAGTCATGTGATGATGGAAGTTCGTTTCTCGCCTCTGCAATTGTAATTGTGATAACAAGTCATATATACCGAGAACGCATAATACTAATATGAATGATGGTACATTTCTGACTTACTGCTAAGTGCCTTTACTTTAGATTTTGTGAATCCTGTGAATTGACACGCGCCAACTTGAAACCAGTTTTAGATCAACTACAGATTCAAATTCTTTTGCAAAGCATGCATTAATCTAAGAGAGAATTCCGATTGGTGCTGTTGTAAAGACTTTATTCTTGAATTACAGCCGAAAATAAATACAAAAATCACACAGTACCGTAATGCATAAAATGTTTAAAACAAAATTTTTAAGTAGCGTTATGATAAACATAACATACAAGAAAACATAATGAGGTTCACTGCTGCAGCTAGTTAAAAACTCAAAAAACTGTTACCGGTACTACCAAATCTGGCGTGAACTTGAACATCGAACAAAAAATAGGTCCAATGTTTCGGCAGTATCGTCTACATGCCTTCGATCTGGGTAGGTTACCTGATGCTGGAGGTCTTTCATTCAAGTGCATGGCATCGCTACTTGTACATTCTTCATCCGAATCCAACGAGGAAAAGATCCTGCACGCACCTGTATGACATTCAGCACATAAACATATATATTTCTGAGATCATTGAAGTTAAAAACCTCAATTGTAGCATATAAAATAGCACTACAATCACAGCCAAAACAACAATTCTGAAATTTGAAGAAGAACATCGTGTTTCAACAAAAGTTATAGTTTCAGTTTCATCTACAAAGCAAGCACTATTCTTCAAGGGAGGAAAAGCTAAGTTTTATTCTTCAAGGGAGAAAATGGACTACAACACAAGATAAAACAAGAAAGTCTGCCCATAATCAAATAAATGTGTACAACAGCAGTTGATATTTGAACAGCATGTAAAGGTCAAGGATAAGTACTTAAACACTGGCAATAGAAGAAAATATTCAACACGTACTGTTACTTGTAAATAATCTTGGTGGCGTAGGTGGTCGAAATGATCTGCTGCTACATGAAGAACGTTGTTTTGGCTTTTGTTTCTTTTTTTTCTTTATAACATGCTCCACAGAAGAGCTACTATCTCTTCGTTTTCTGAAATCAGCAAAGTCATAGATTAATATTGCAACCATCATCATATTCCTGGAGTGGCAAGTACAGGCACTAGCACCAACCCAATGGCCATTTTTTTTTTCTTTGCTGCAACACATAAACAACTTCTACCGGAATGTTTGCTGTTTGGATACCGGAGTTACTATTATATACATCACAATCTGCTTTTATTACGGTTCAAACAGGTTGACAGCTATTATTTTTTAATGTTTCCTATTTTGTACTCATGACTTTAAATTTGGTGCCCATGCACAACGCAACACCAGAATCTATGAGTAGCATTTCTTGAATACCACTTGAGGTTAACTAAAGATCATAATCAAACCAAACTGAGTCCATTACTGTCCTCAAATGGGCAAAAAGTTATTGTTGTTAAGAAATTGCTGGTTCACAAGTTTTTCTGGAAAAAATAAACAAGATGCTTGCTTAAGTTGCCACACCAGAAAAAATCATGCCCCAAACGCTGAATAACCAAGAAACTTTATTGATTCAAGAGCTACGTAACAATGCTTAACATTTTAAATTTTTGCAATGCATCATCTTCATATATATCAATGTCAGGGTCACAACAAATGCTATACCATACTTCCAACCTTTTGTTTTTCCTCCGTGAACGTCCTCTTTCTCCAGCTGATTCTACATTTGAGGAATCCTTTAGCCGCACCAAAAGAGCATTGGCAGCTTCCCAGTCACCTAAACAAAAATAACTTTACTTGACTGTACCAACAGAGATAGTACAGAAATAAGCATCAGGCTGCTTTAAACGCCAGCACAGAGCAAAACAAAACTCCAGCTTACCATTCCTTGCCCATTCTTTCATCGGAAACAGATTCCAATTGTTGCATGGGACTTCCATGGTCCTTGCAGCATATCGTACTTGCTCATCTTTTTGGTAAGGAGGCCAGTACGCTTCTGAACCTCTAATCCACAAATAAGGAATTACATACATTCCTCCCTGCTCATCCAAATACTCCACCACAACATATCCTGCCTCAGAAAAATTAGCCATCTCTATGTCATAAAAATACTTTAATTTTACAGCTGTTCAATTCTGGTATGTTCTAAAAACAAAAGAATTCGTTTCATAAATACAGTAACAGTAAAGAAAGAAAGATACTAAAATAAATAAAGTCAAACAATATACAAACGTAGACAGAGTAGGCTATTCTTACCCGACACCATCGTATCATATGATGATGATGAACAAGTAATACAAAACATCAAGAAACAAAAACAAATTCACCTGCAGCCTAAATGAAATTGAATGAGCCAGTTTATCACTGAAGACTGTGAAGAGTATGCAAAACTTAAGCTCTATGGCAACGTTGCAGAAGTAGTAGAGGCAACATTAAATTGGAATCTTTTAATGGTATCCAGTAATTTTGTCATTATTTTGTGATTGATGAAAACCTGCTTACACAACGGTTATAGATTCCTTTGAGTAACTACATTTATGATGTAAGGTCAAAATTTCAGCTCCAAAATTTTTATTAAGGCCAAGCAATATTCGCACCAGTCAGAGAATGTATTTTGGACACAATCAAATCAGTCACTTAAGTAGGTGAGTAACTGAGAAAGTAATTGCACACCACCTACCCATCGAAAAAAGGTACCATACCAGTACATAAAAACTGAACACAAACATACCAAGGTATTAAAACAATTATTTATCTAGCATTGGGATAACAACAAAGCTATCTTTGTAAGGAAATCTAACATACTTTAGTTCGATGTCTTGCAAATCACAAACACTCAAAGAACCTGATGGTTGTGAAATTTCTAAGATACCAAGACTTGATGAATCCAAAGGATAAGCAAAAAATGAGGCAATATTTTTATATGTTTCATATATAACTTGCACTCTTTTTGTATTACTGACAATGTTTTTGATCAAACATATCTTGCCCGCAATTTTTACACAATTATCAGGAATATTTACAGAGAAACGAAGCTTTCCATGGTTTACACATTTATATTGTGAGAATGATGAATGCGTAATAGGAAGTGGCCCATAACTGTGCTTATGTCTCGGTACACACTCAACAACAGCAGGACTAGAAATGGAATGTTCTAAGAATTTTTTCTTTTCAGTTAAACGCCGAATAACTTGTGGCAAAGCACTGTTGGGTTTTCGTAAAAGGCTTTTCAATTGTCCCAAAAAACTTTCAAAACAAAATGCAGAAAATTCATCTAATGTTCCATAGGTTTCAACATCAGAAGCAAGATGAAGGAGATTGTGAATGTTGTAAACTAACATATCATCTCCATAGAATGACCCAAATTGAGAGACAAAGCCATGCAGCAATTTGTTTGCATAACTACAGAAATCTTTGCAGAAAGTGGGAGAAGAAAGAGTATAAATTGCCACATATAACAGCAAAAAATGTTGATAAATATCTTTTGAAAGCTGCTGCTTTAAAGCAACAACTGAGCTGTATAGAAGAAACTGTCTAAATTCTGTTGCCTTCCATCGATCGACATCAAACAACGAGCGACATTTTCTTCCAAACTCCGATGGAATATAGTTTTGAAACAAAAGCAGCAAGTTCGAGATGGATTTAATCGCTGTTGGACCAATTCGACATTTATTTTGTATTGGACCTTTCATCCACAACCATAACAGACGCTTCATACAGCCTAGATATACAAGGTGCATGGGATCAAGCACAAATTGGCTCACCATTCCTACATCAAGTTGTAGCAATGGAGTTGGAGATGGGCCATGATGATTTAAATCAGTTCTGTCCCTAAAATCTTTATCAGTTCTAAGTGGTGAAGACATACTTTGAAAAGTAACTTTGTTGTTCCAAACACCTTTTTGAATACAACGTTCACACCCATAGTAAGCATTGTGGTTTTTTATTTGTTTCACAAATGCTCTTGCTGGTGCATCGCATATAAAACAAGCAATGGAAACTTTGATTGTAGTGTCAGCATGAGCAATACCTGAACTCTGAATGATCTTCATTTCTTCAATAAAGTCTGAAAGATAAGCACCCAAGTCTTCAGGTTTGCTAGTCCCACAAAATAAGCCAATTATAAATGGACTCAAATTTGCACCAGCTATTTTGCCAAGTATAGGCCAAAACTGGTCCCTTGTACTCTTGAAAATTGGAATACCATCAATGTTAAATTGTAAACGTATTATATTCGTATCAGACCGAAATCCCTTTTGCAATAAGGATGATAGGTAATTTTTTATACCAAAATGGTGATAAGCACCACTGCCAATATTTTTAATGAAATAATTTCTTGGACTTGATAACAACGTCCGCGGGTCTTTTGGCAAATTTGGTGCAATTGGTTTGAGTAAATCCATTAAATCTTTCAATGCTACATGGGTAATATCATGAAAAACTGCCCATTTGGCCAAATTGTCAGAATCAAATTGATTTTCACAAACTTTATATTTTTTATCTTCATCTTGTAACTCTTGATAAGAAATGGAACTGCATGTGCTAGAACCAGAAGATATTTCATTAGCACATAAGTCAGCCTCAAAATCAATACCAGTATCAGAAAAGTTTGTCAAATCATCTATTTCATGATAGTTTGCACTTTCATTACTTCTTAAGCCATCGATTTTCCGTTTCTTAAAAGGCATACCAGTACTTGTTTGTTCATCATCAGATGACAATCTTGATTCATTGTCATATTGCAAATTTCTTCTGCTAACTGATGGAATATTAGTATCCACATTACAATTGGATGCCTTTTCAATCCTTAACAATTTTCTCACCTCGTCCATATGATCTTCAGTATTCTTCCGTACATTTCTATATCTTGTCCAAAAATCATAATCACTTTTTGCATTTGTTGAATTATAGCTACTATGATTCATTAGCCTACCGTAATAACTGTACATCAGATAACTGTTGCAAATAACAAAAGGTGAATACATACATACTATTGAACAATACTAAATACGTACTGGCACCATTTACAGATAGGTGGATCTTGTTTTGTCCGTATTTTTACATAGTACCCACGATGTGTCACTTTGCAATATGCCATGTGATGACATGGTCTGGCAGTTTTACAATTAATACCGGTAATCAGACATTTCTTTTGCTTTTGAACAGAGTGCTCAGTGCTGAGTAGTCACTGCTAATTGATTTAACAAAACGAAACCTTACGATATTATCTGTTTGTTTTCAAGTAGAGATCTGCTAAGCTATTACCTTACAGTTACGATATTGACAATCTATATATATAGCTGGTCATTCAACGTTATCTTGTGACTTATTCTTTTGATGACCAATAGGCCTACCAATACGAGTAGTCTACGCCAGGTTTGATCTAACTAAAAATCTAAAACAGATCCAGTTTAGAGTCAGAACTCACTCAGCACTGGCATACTGCAGATAACACCCTACTCAGCTACTGCCCTATGCAGATTTCCTTTTTTAAACTAATTTTTAGTCGCAGTTTCCTAGGTACCTTTGCAGCCTTACTGCAGTGTAATCAGTGACGTACAATTCATGGAGCTTTATCTCAGATCTGTGTATCAATTCATTCTGCATTGGCATTTAACACGAGCAGTTACCAAGGCATGCAAGTTGCAACTGTCAGACTGTGCAACCTGGCATCGCCACTAAACAAACCTCGAAGTCACTCAGCTGAAAATAGCACAAAGATATTTTTGTACCCCAATACCAACACAAACAAGTCTATATACACAGTAATTTTAATCACCTTTCTGTTTAAACCAAGGCTTTTAATGTACCTTAATAAAAACTAGACTCTGGACAGCCAGAGCAGTTTTTCCTACACTCTGTAATTCACAAAAAGAACTTAGATCACATGATCGTGCCACAGACCACGCTAAACAGAATGCAAAAACAGAAAACAATGCAATGTTGCCAAACAATAAAAATGCAATGAAACACCATTACTGTACATTGATGTTTATGGGACAAATCATAAATACAACTGTGCCACTACATAATCCTCTTTAGTCCAATCTTATTCTTTTTTAAAATATGCAATTCAACAAAGAAAGCCAGTTGCAAAATGAAGATAAATTGAGCCTAGTTCAAGAAAAAAACAAAACATGGCACATCAGAGAGATTAAACGTTTGAGTTATGGAGGGAGTGGTGGTTGAATGCACACACGGTTGTGACACCTTTTGCACACAAAAAGGAAACAAAACTCATCAAAATCAATTTTCAAATAAGAAATGTCAGGATTAACCCAGAGTAGACAACACTGCAATGCCTTGAAAGATGATGAGCATCTGGGATACTGAGTAACACCACAGTACGCTAAAAAAATGTTTATCTTTTTTACTGTTATTTTTTACTTTATTTTCTATTCTATGGTAAGTGATGATGCCTCTTCAAGCGTGCGAAATATATTTTACAAAATAAATACATGAGCCAACAGATTTTATCAAAAGTTTTTATATTTCTTGTTTGTAGAAAAAATCTAGTCATTGTTGAAACTTTCTAGATTTTGACCATTCTTTAATATCATACATTTCCCAATTGGTAACAAGCACTTCTATCACTTTAGCAGCTTTTTGATATCTTTTGTCATCTGGGTATGGAGGCCAATAGGCTCTGTCATTACTAATCCACAAAGGTGAAATAACAGCTAATCCTTTTTCTTTCAAGTGTTCGACAACTACATAAC
Source organism: Trididemnum nubilum (assembly GCA_963965965.1). Lineage (NCBI taxonomy): Eukaryota > Metazoa > Chordata > Ascidiacea > Aplousobranchia > Didemnidae > Trididemnum > Trididemnum nubilum. The sequence continues at coordinate 78,417 of CAWYPQ010000163.1, forward strand.
AAGTTGATGTACTAGCCATCTAAACTAATCACTAGAGGTATACTGATATAAGCAATACAGTTTGAATTACAGAAACTACACAAAGATTCTGAAGTATAAAATGTAAAAATGGCAAGACACATACAAACATCGAGCAACAGTTACAGTGCGGATATACAAGTTAGCAATCTGCTTAGGATAAAGAAATATATTGTTTGACAGATATTACAGTAATCTTCACAAGAGGACCAAATAAATTTAATGGTACTGTATTTCAAAGCAGCACTCAAATATTTTAACAATAACAGCTTCTATTTTACCGTAAAGTCTAGATCTACTTTATTAAGAAAAAAAAAAATTAGTTCATTTGGATTGATATTCTTGGTTAATACAAGTGTCGTTAAGTATGAGCCATTGCTTTTTTTCGGAAGCTCTGCAACTTATGTATGAGCACGCATGTGCTCTCTTTTTTCCGACTTTAGCAATTCCACAAATCTAGCCCTAACCCTAATGAGTGTACGCATAAAAGGAGCGAGAGCATGCACACTCACATACACAAGTCGCAGAGATTCCAAAACAAAGCAGACAGCTTTCACCAGGGCTGCCCAACCCTTGGCCCACATTTGGCTCGCGAAGCTGTTTAGTGTGGCCCACAAGGTCTTTTTACTTGGTTGATTTCCTCATGGAAAGGCTTACTTAGAACTTTCTGGCAAATAAAAAGGTCAAACCAAAACCTTTTTCTGTTTGGTTTACTTCAGATTTGCGGCAAAGACCTTTTTCTTTTTTTTGTCTTCACTTTCTTTTTGGGACAGATGCCTGCAATACTGACAGAAATCAGCACCAATTTGCGGCAAAGACCTTTTTTTTTGTCTTCACTTACTTTTGGGGACAGACACTCGAATTACTGGCCAAAGTGAGCACTGGTTTTGTACAACAAACTTGCAATTATGCGGAGTTCATTCTTGGGAAAAATGCATTTGGCCTGCAATTACTTTTCTCCCAAAAATGTGGCCCGTACCAGAAAAAAAATTGGGCAGCCCTGGCTTATACTTAATGACGTCCATTAATACTATACCAACATCTTGTTTTTATATTAGGCATAATTATTAGGCAGGGTTACCTCGCGTAATTCCGGACAAAATTCTGCTGTTTTTGTTCTGTCTGTTCTCTACTACAATCAGTTCCGAAACTGTTGGGTTCGTTTGTGCATTTCAATATTGCACTTTAGTATTTTCAACCAGTTCAAAAAATATTTAAGAAATGGATAAAAAAAGCGGTCTGAACAGACATGTCCAGAATTACCCTTTTAGGGTAATTTTAAACATCTACATATTTAACAGGGCAATTGAGCAAAATTGATCCTTTTTGATAATAGATTAACATATTTTAAACTAAAATAATATGTTAGAAAGCATAATTAGGTACATTTTTTAAAAATTTTAATACACTACACCAAATATTTGAGCCAAACTAGCACCATCTTAGTCACTGCACCATGTCGTTTAAAAATAAACTGGATAAGCCTAAGCCATGTTGATTAAAATTTCCATTTTAACATCTTTACTGTGGTTGAATCGCTAATAAAGATCATTACTCCGCAAATGTGCTCAAATTAGCAACCTACTTAAATTAACAGCCTCTTTGAAATTATCGCAGAATTGGGGCTGTGGTTAGTTTTGTGCCATGCTGTTGCTAGATTTGTAATTTTGTAGTGACTTTCTGTTGTAAATCCCGGATTTATCAAGTGCAGTTTGTAGCTTTTTAATGCACAAGCCTTTTAGTAACTACAACAATGTAACTTTGTTTTTTTTTTTAATTTACAATCATTTTTATTCCTAAAATCAATCTCTAATGGATTTTTAATTTAAGTCAGATTTGGGCTTGGAATAGAAAAGGATTTAACTTTCTTTCGTAAAAATTTAGAATTACGATAAAATAGGAATTTGGGCCCAAATGACAGACATTTCCTTGTTTGCTTTAATTAACGAGTTTTTTTTAAGAGGCGCTACCAAACGAAATACTCGCTAAACGTAAGAGGTCATTTTTGCACGTGTATGCAAAGCCTTGCAAAATCCGTAACGTCATTCTTTCTTGCTAACTTGCTTTGAGCGATTGCAGAAAGCAGTTCGAGTAAAAAAACATCACATTTTCCTTGCTAACTTAAAGAGGATCTTGAAGCACTCTTTAAGCATGTGAAAAATCTTTTTGGTTCAGAAATTTATTGGCGAAATGTTGAAAACTTCTAATCAAAGCAAATTTTTGCTGAAAATTAATTAAAATTGTCGCCATGTTTGCTATCAGACAGCTAAAAAAAAGCGAATTGCATTGAGAACCACTTGCTGTTTCGACGCATAAAGAAATACTAAGTAGTGCCAGTTGACAAAAATAGCAATAGACTCCTTTTGTAAGAATGATTTTGTAAAACACGAGGCTTATTTTTGCTCAAAATTTAAGAAAAAATTAAAAACAATGCCAGCCTCAGCAGCAAAATAAACCAAAAACAAACAAAAAAAATTCAAACTAATTAATCAAAGAAGCTAAAACTTGTGCTGATTTAAAGCGACAAAATTTCAGTGATTTTCTTGTATTTGCAAGCAAAATATTGCAACTATTCAAGATTATAAAGCTCTGTTGCTCTGCGCAAGCAATTGAAAAATTTTTTGGCAGTTGTCCAACTTGAAAAAAGCTTGTTTTTTCGCTTTTGCAATTTTACAATGCTGCAAAAGCAAAAAAAAGCCTTCACTTATACAGACAGAGCAATAAGAATTAAAAAGTGTTTCAAACATGCCCCCTAACTGCCTAAAATTGACGTCAATGCTCTCAATAAAGTTTTACAAAATCAATAACAAATGAGACTGAATATCGGCAAAAAATAAAAAACAGCCATTCTCAACTCAAGATTTACCGGTTCTAACAAGGAAGAGTGTACTTCGACTTGCTCACAATTGAAAAATTTTGAAACCTAAACACCTAGAGTTACTGTTAACATATGAGTTTACCCACCAACAACCTCAAGGGCGCTTTACGTCGTTTAAAAAAATTATACTATGGAAAAAGTAATTTCACATTGATCCAAAAATATAATTAAATTCTGTCGTTCATTTACTAATTATCATCAATTGAGGAATTTGCTTGTATAGAATAATAACGCATATGTAATGGTATTTTTTCTATAACAATGTAGTATTGATACATACAGTACTCTTGAACACATTATTTTGAAGTAGAAATGCATTTGACGTCACAATCAGATATTTATTACGTACTAACACAAGTAACGAACATCTCGGAAAGAAATTTGAGCGAACTGTTTAACGTCTGTTGGGCGAGACGGCTCAGAAATTGCAGTTTGTCTACAAAGATTTTTTTGTTCGTTGGCGCTTTTAGCGAGCGAGAATGGCCTTAACGAGCTCGCTAGCACGTTCTGTCATGTCTCCCCTGGTTTGCGTAGTATATGGTATAAATGCTTGAGAGCGTGTGTGGTTACCTCATTGGACAAATTAACCTATCTAACCTAATCTATAAGCAAAAGTAGAGAGCAACTACGCAGAATCGTTTTATCGCACCTAAAATGACCAGGCAGTTACCGTATTTAATTACTGAAATAATAATCTACCATGATAAAGGTAATACAAAAACACAATAATTGCAAATCTATTTTCATGTCCAAAATTACCGGTACCCTGTACAGTGTAGGCTACAGTACCCATGGCAATCTGGAATTACCCGACAGCCGGAGGTAACCCAATACCGTTGACCACCAATGTAACTAATATTAGGTACTACGTACCGTTAGGCTATACCGTTGACCACCTATGGTAGGGTAAGATCGGGTAATTCCGGACAAAAATCTGCTATTTTCGTTCTGCCTGCTTTCGTCTTCAATCAACTCCAAATCTATTGCCTTCATTTGTGCATTTCAATACTGGACTTTATTGTTTTCACACTGGTTCGAAAAAAATATTTCAGGAATGGATGAAAAAATCGGTCTGAACGGACATGTCTGGAATTACCTTTCTGCCTTTGAAAGGGTAATTCCGGACATCTACGTATAAAGGCAAAAGTGCAAATTTGATACTCTTTGATAGCATATTTACTGGTATATATATTATAAGGAAGGCTCTATTTCACCGGAAATTTTTATCTAGTTTTTTATTAATTCTGAGTCAAATCTAACACAAACTCAAATGCTTACTCTAAAACTATTCCCAAATCGAACCCTAACCCAAACCCTAACCTAAACCCTAATCTTAACCCCTAAAAAAGCAAATGAAAAAAGCGCGAATGAATATTTCTCATTCTCGTTTTAGTCTCTTTAAGTTGAAAATTTTCGGTGAAATAGTCACTACCATATTATAAACTGGAATAATATGCTAAGAAGCATAATTAGGTCCTTTTTTGAAGATTTTAATGCACTCCGCAGGACATTTGCGCCAGTCTAGCGCCATGTCGATTAAAATGGATAAACTTAAGCCTTGATGATCAAAATTTCCCTTTTAACACCTTCATTGTGGTTGAACTTCAAATTAAGATCTTTATTCTGCAAAATACACTTGAATTAGCAGCTATTTTCAGTTAAAAACTACTCCGAAATTATCGTAGGGTCGGGGATTTAATTTGTTTTGCACCACGCCCACTCCAGATTTATGAATTTATCTGTGATTTTCTGCCGCGAATTGCGGATTTATCGAGTGCAGCTTGTCACTTTTTAATGCATAGGCCTTTTTGTACCTAAAGCAGTTTAGGCTTTTTTATTTTTTACCTCAAAGCTATCTTTTAAATTGTTTTTTTTTCTTTTACAATCATTTCGACTAACAAACTCATATAGTTTTACGGATTTTTCAAGTTAGAATTGGACACGGAGTAGGAATGGATTTAACTTTTTTCGGAGAAATTCAAGTTATGAACCAATAAACCTACCAGGAATCTGATTTGCTTGGAAAACAGGGTGTGAGAGCATGTTTGGGTACTATATAGGACAAATTAATATCTAACCTAATCTGGAAATGAAAGCAGAGTGCATCTACGCAGAATAGTTTTACTGCACATAAAATGGACTGGCAATTATTTAATTACCGAAATGATAATCTACAGTGATATAGGTAATACAAAAACGCAGTAATTGCAATTTTACTTTTATGTCAGGAATTACCCTTGGCTGTCCGGAATTTTTCCGTCAGGAATTACCCGATCTTACCCTACGTAACCGTCCCTTGCGCTGGTGATTCTTTCTTTTTTCCATCCTCAAGATACATCTAACTTTAAAAGTAATTTTGAAGTTAGAATTTCTCCTCTAGTTTGTTGTTGTTGTTAGGCAGTTAGGTGTAAGGTTACTTTAAAGTTTAATAGGTACGGTAGGCAGGAAGGCCCTAAGCTATCTGCTATACCTGTATACTGTAGAGGTAGGATCATAGGCTTATTAACTAACATAGGTATGGTAACCTAAGGCGTTGCAACCATATTTCTTATTTTTACATTTATCAAATATTACATGCATGCTTTCACGTCAGACGTTGTGTGGCTTCTTCCTTTTCTTGTTTCCATTTACACATCATATTCTCATGCGTTGAATCTCTTTAGCCTATTATCATGTGGTGGTCAAGAATAAAAAAATGATTGAATGAACTTACCTGCTAACAACTACCAAAAGAATGTTTCACAGAGCCTACTACAGTCAGCCTACTAACAAACTTACCTACTAACACAACCTCTCTTAGCTGTAAGTGAAAAAAAAGAAAGCGTCGAACTACCGCAGCTTTTTCAATTAGAAATCTCGCGCCTTGACGTGCCGTGCGCAAAACCGGGTTGCCAAAACTTTTTGAACAAAAGGTCTGTAGCCTTCACCAGCCTCTACAAAAAGCGAGCACTTTCACCATTTAAAAACGTTAAAAAGCAATGCTAACTTCAAAAAAAAACAAAAAAAAAAACAAGACCAACCGATTGAAACAAAGACAAAAAGTAAATATAAAATTTTCTAGCTAATAAAGGCAAAACTGACAGAAACATTTTTGTTAATTTTACATATACCTCAAACTACAAAAATCGAACTGCAAAACCAGTTTGACTCTTTTTAAAGTGCGTATTTTAAAGTTAAAAAAAAAATTGATTTGGGTAAAAAAGTGCCATAAAAAGGTTAAATAAAAAGATTGAGGTACCGGGACCTGATGTTGTTCAGGTATTCCTGTAAAAAGATCATTTAAAAATCAATTAAATTGTCTCATTACGTGTCCAAGGGCTAGTAGGTGCAAAACCAGCTGTTGCATAATGCTTAAATATTTTATACATTAAATTTCTACATTACGGGTAGCTTTTTTTATTCAAATTTTTATGAAATTCAGCTTTAATACATCAACGACATCAATTCTATGGAAAAAACAAAACAATAATAATAATGTGAGAGTAATAAATTTTATAAAAAGCTATTCAACGGCTTTTTAATCTTTTGTGATTACGGATCTGGCATAGACCTCTGCCAGATCTGGCATCATACCCAAAAAACTTGGCATCTGCTTAGATCTGGTATTGATCTGGCTCAGGTCTGGCAAGCCATAATTCAGTGGATGCCAGACGATGCCAGCACAAACTCAGATCTGGGCCAGATCATCTGGCTATCTGGGATCTATCAAAATGGCCGAGTAAAAACATAGGAACTACGCGCGTGCGCGAAGTCCCAATTATGCGTGATAAGTGCTGGTCAGTTCAACGCAATAAATGTTGAGTTGAGTCTTGAAACTACAAACTGGGCTACCAGAAACAACAGTTCAATTCTAACAAAAATTTTGAAACATGATGAAGAATAATAAACTTAGACTACGTTTACAAAAACAAGAATTAAGACCAAGAACATTACTAGTCTATCACATGTTGTTGAGCCTAATTGAAATACTAGCATATTTTCCAAAATTGCAAAACACTACGCGGTACACCTGGAAATCTCCTGCGGCACGCTAGTGTGCCGCGGCACACAGTTTGAGAATCACTGATATAGTACGTAGGTAATACAGTATAAGCTACTACATTGAAACATCAGGGTTGCTTATAAAAATTATAATTAGAGAGGCCCTACATTGTTTTCGAAGTAGAATACTTTTGGGTCAAGAAGGATGGAGTCAACGCCAAT
>CAWYPQ010000164.1:0-76264 GCA_963965965.1 Trididemnum nubilum
TTAATGACTTAAGTTTTGGGGGGTCCTCCACTTTGATGCCTCAAATCCAAAATCTTCAAAAAATTTTTTTTCTCCAAACCAATGTCAAAAGACTAAGAAAAGCTAATTGTTTCATGTGGATAAATAAAAATAAAGGTGTTCTGTAGCATACTTCAGTGATCAATACACTAAATTCAGTAATAAACATGAATTTTTTAAAAACAATTATGAATTATCAGGGTTTAAAATTAATGCTTGCTTGAGGCAAGCTGAAATTGCCTAGGGCAAGTTGTTCTCTAGCTTCGCTTGCCCAACGGGCAAGTCAATAAAAAGCAGCACATGAAATAAGCAGCTTAAAATAAGATTGTTTAAAGCGCAAGCTACAACTGTTGCAGCAATAAAGTAGCTCAAAGTATAGAAAGCTCTTATTTGCCTTATTTTTGCAAAATCATAGCACTTCACACTTAGTTCAGTCAGACCTCACACACATCATTAATGCAATTGACACTTCTTAATTGCTAACAAATTCATTCAATACTTAAGGCGCGCTTTGCAATTCTTTTAGTGTAAAATATTAAGTTAAAATTCTCCCAGGTTTGTCGCGTTAACCCTTTTTTGGGTTTCACGAGTACTAACCCGTGCTGTAAAAAAGCAAGATCGAAAATTCGGTAATTTTTTGTTTTATTTTGCTTTTTAAAGATCTTTGTTCCTTTATCTTTTAAAAAAAGTTCAGCTTTTAAGCTGGTGCAGTTTTCGAGATACTCACAATTGAAAAATAAACTGTGGATGCAGCAAAAAGCCACGCGAATTATTGTTACTGGTAACGAAACAAATGAAACGAGTACAATCATCAATTGACCTTTAATCCAATCCAACGAAACAGTGAATTTTATAATATGCAGTATCTTGAAATCTCAATATTATTGAAAAGTTTTGAGGGCACTGAGCGCCAAAACAGTTCTGAACAATTTTTTTATTGAAAGCAAATACTAACGGCTCTGTTTTGTTCTTTTGTAATTCTCAGCAGTGTTTTGTCAATGCACCTGGTATTACAAGAGACACTTTCATATGCACCATTGTTGTGAATTGCTGAGTCACTATAAAAAGATGACTACAGAAATGTTTATATTAATTTGCAGAAATTTTTCTTTTAGCTATCCTATCGTTATTTTGAATGATATTCGTTTTAATTAAATGATTTTTTTACAGTTCCGGCAACCTCCCAAACTGCCATCGCCACGCTTCATTAAAACCCAAGTCCATCACCTGAACGGCCGCCACAGTTTAACATTGCACAAGAATCTGTTTGGAATTTTTAGTTGGCGAATTTTAGGTCTGTAGTTTTTCTTGCATTTATCTTACTGCCTGTATCTTTGCAATAAATTTTTATTACTTTTTAATTCCATAATTCATAAGAGAAGAAATACGCTCTAGCTAGAAAACCTTACTGTTCCATTACACCATTAAAACTACGTGCCAGTGTTGGGCCCAAGCAAGCAATAGCTGCTTATTGTGAAATGCAGTTCCACAGTATAGGTCTAATGCTAGTATTAACTGCAGGCTAGCTACAGTTAATAGACGTTTTACGCACCGGTAGCCTACAGCTTATCCAGTATTTAAATTGTTGCGGGACGTGTTCTCCCATTGAGAGTTAGCGGCCCCATTGAGATTTAGCATTTCTCTCTGGAAATTCAGCGTTCCCTACTGAAAGAAAGCGTCCTGGCCGTTTAGACTAAAAAATCGATGATAAAATGTCAATTTCCAACCAAATATTCCGTCAAATTGTGGTAAAGATCTTTTGTCGGTCTTCACCTACACTTGGGGCAAGCTTTTCACCAAAATGCTGCCGCATTCCGAATGCGTTCGGTCACGACTACGAAAGCGTTTCTCCATCCAATATTGTACAGTTTAAATGCTGCTTGCATCCAATATTGACCTAACCGGCAAAATATTTTCCTATTATGCTGCAACTTACGAAAATCACAATGGCCACAATTATCTATTGTTGCATTATAGATCAATTTTACCACTAAGCATTACCTGCTTGGTTTTGTTTTGAGGAAAAAAACGGGGTGGTTTTCGTTTTTGCCCAAACATTAAATTGATAATTTTAAGTGAAAACCAAACCCATTTTCAAAAAACCAACTAATTTGTGAATGTGTGCTGCTATGACATTGCATTAACAGCCAAAAACTTAAAATCTAAATTTTTTTTTTGCTTCGGTTCTGAGTCACTTTAACAAAACTTTTGGGAAAAATTATTCCTGAAGTGAAATAGGCAGAACTAATTTAATAGTTCACAGAGACATCATGTCTTACAATCCTACTTCATTTGACAACACCTTAATGCTGTTTCCGCGTCGAAATGGGTAATCATTTTAACCCCTAGTGACGCAGGTGAGGTGGAGCTCCCTATCTCGGGAGCATTCCCGTGTTTCGAAGTCAACTGACTTCATCATCAGTGTGAAGAGGAGTCGACACAATGCAAAGAATTTTGATCCCTGAACTAGGCTAACTCAACCGGTAAATTTGAATGACCAAGCTAACGGTGTAGGCTAACGTCTTCATCTCGTAACTTCAGCTGCTAAAAAGGCAGACCCAATCTCTTTTTTTTTTTCCCCCACGTACTGCTCTGGACTCGAGTTTCGCGTAATACCAACGCTCATCGGCAGAGCTGACGTTCAAACCGAAATTCAAAAACTAAACTAAGCTTGTCTGCAAACCGAAATTCAAAAACTAAACTAAGCTTGCCTGTAAACCGAAATTTTGGGAAAAAGTTTGGAGAAAAATGACTGGACATATTGCCAAAATGATTACTGCGTAATGTAATTCAAGGATAACTTCCCTGAATATGCGAATCAGTATGTTGATGTACTGTAACAAGCTTAACAGTGTAAAAAATCAGAAAGTGACGATCCGCTGATCACAGTTAATTTATGTTAGTGCATATGATCCTAAGATTTAGCGACCTTTGTATGTTTATTGCACAAATAGTTAGATATTAGTAAAGGTTGCAGGGCTCAACCCCTGACCCCACTAAGGAGTTTGCAGTGCTTCCTTACTCTCTCTAGGTGATTTTCCAGGTTCAATAAAATTCTTAAATATTTTACAACCCATTCATCTAAGAAAGTATTTGCCTACCTACCAAGCAACTCTGATTATCAACACTCATGATAATCATTTGAAAAGATTGATTATTTTTCAAAATAAAGCTGTTAAAATAGTTGCAGGTGGACAGCGGCATGACCATGTTACACCATTTTATCACCGATTACAAATTTTAAAACTGGAAGACTTGTATAAATATGAAGTAGCAAAATTAACGCATAAAAATTCACGGAAAAAGCTACCGAATCGTCTAAATTGTCACTTCATTCCTGTTAAAGCGATGCACACACGAACAATGCACCTCACTTTATCTGAACTTAATTTGTATTTACCAAGGTACAGAACACAAAAATTACAAAAAAGTTTTACATATCAAGGAGCAAAAATTTGGAACTCGGTACCATATGAATCTTAAAAATTACCATTCGATCAATTTAAATTAAAATACAAAAAATATTTATTGTTAAATTACAAATGATTCACAATTAAACTAATTGAAATTGATAAAAGCTCAAGTTTCATCTATACGCAACGCATTCAAATCAACATGAAAAACTGAAACGCCCTGCAGCTTGGCATGACTAATTTCTGGGTGGCTGCTTGACTCAATAACCAAGAGGTCCTTTGCAGCTTCCTGTTCTACTAAATTGTATGTATGTGTGTCCATGAGATATTGTTTATTGTTTTGAATGGAATGAAATAAAACAAATACAGTATATCTAGCTAGATCTTCAAGCAACTTGTCTAGCAGCTTTTTACATTATCGTATGATTAACTGTGATGTCACAGTCACAGTGTCATTTATTCATAAGCAAAAACATGTGCAGTAAATGCAATTCAGCACGAAGTTCAAAATTTCGTACTTTCAAAAATCGTTAAGCTATTGAAACGAAATTTGCAGGATAGTTAGTTAGCAATATAGAGAAAAATATGTTGATAGAATTTTAATGCTGGGCACTCAGCGCAAAAAAATGCTAAAAACCAAAGATCGCGTGTGCAGGAAAATTTGCATATTACTTTGTAATGTTATAATTAAATGATGTAACAAATACAGCGAATAGAACTCTGGCTTCAACGATCTAAACAGGACTAATTTTGATTTCATATGATAATGACAAAACGAGCTAGAGCGAAGTATATCTGAAGTTCTGCACAGGCAAAAAAAATGCTGCCTTTTTTTGTATAGGCTGTTGAAAAGGAGGAAGAAAGTAACGCCTTCACGCTGAGAAAACATCAGTGCTAAGCACTGCAAATTTACTCTCTACTCTGCAAAGACAAGACCAGACACATTTGTTTCATCGCTCAGTAATAGCATGAAGAAGAAAATATAATCAGCATTTGTTTCAAAGGTGACAGGGAAGTTGCAAAAGACCTTGCGGTCATTGAGTCAAGCAACCATCCTCTTGTCATAAAGGCAATTTGAGCCAGTATCATGGATGGTTTTCATTACTTTGCCTAAGTGAGTTGAGACATTTGACAATTTCATAAAAAATTAAAAAATGACGACTCATCATCAGCATGAACTTTTTATGTGACCAAAGCAGGCATTTGCTTAATTATATCACGAACGAGTATGCACACTGCATCAACAAAATCTTTGATGCTACCATTTATTTGAAAATAGTAGAAAGTTTTTGTGGTTATATTTGAATTTTTTGTGCGAGAGTGCCCTAATATTTGTGGGAATGCAATTCCAAATCCTGACTCCTTGATATTTAATGCACCTTTGTAATTTATTAGTACGATAATGAGGTATGTTTAAATCGTCACAATTACTCGACTGCCTTGTAGCTCGACCAGAGTGGTCATTAGTTTTACAGAAATATTTGTAAAATGAATTTGGAGTTTTGTTGTGTAAGGAACCATAACTAAATTTGGCGACTTCAAATTTGAACAAGTCATCAATTTGCAGTATTTTCAATTGGGAGTAATATGGATATACTAAATCTTGAAAATGAGCATCAACAATGGCTCTTATCCCTCGATTTTGTAAGAATTTTAATTTCTGTAAGTAAGTAGGATACGTGGCTCCCCATATAATTATACCATACAATAGTAACGAATGTACTAATGCATAGTAGAGTTGTAACATAACAGTTTGAGAAAGAGTTTGTTTGAGTTTATTTAGTATTCCCACTGAGCGCGCCACTTTACCCTCCATTACTTTAATTTGCTCATGAAAGTTAGGTTCGTTATTTATGATAACTCCTAGGTATTTGGCGCAACTGACTATATTTACTGGAGTTCTGTTACTCAGTGATGCAAACGGCTTTACAAAAAATCGGCGAGCATTTTGAAAATATGCTATCAACGTCTGGGGGGCTTCGCCCCCCAGACCCCCCCATTTACTGTACCACAAAATTGTATATATTATCAATGATGCGAACGTAGTTAAAACAACTGGCAAGCAGTACACAGAGATTGTGTAGCAACGTCTGAAGTCTACCAGACCCCCTCCCCGCAATAAACGTCAAACTTTATAGTAGATTTACTATCGCAACCATCGCTATAATTCGCACTATCAACTCAGATCAAGCCACAACAAGATGAAGTGTAAAAACGAGAAAAATTGAGTAACTGTGATTAGTTGTGGCAAAACCACGGCAAAAAATATGCGTTTGAAAAAAAAAGTAAGCTTACCCATTGAGCAGAGGCTCGAAGCGTAACCCGAAAGCTTTATAACCTACTAGCAGCAGTTTTATTAACTAAAAGACTGCATGGTGCATATCTACTATAGCAGGAAAGAACTATGCGGTATGCAATTGTTTAAATGTTGCAAGGTTACGGCGACTCAAACTTGCTTTAGATTTGTCGCAAAGAATCAGTGAAGCCACAGAGCATTCAAATTGGTTACGCCATCGTGGCAAATTGTTTGTGAGAAATTAATTTGCAATGAAGTCACAAACAATTCCAGCATGGTTTGCCACTGCTATGCGACTGCAAAAAGATTTTATGATGAAGCTACAGCAGAAGTACGAATTGAGATGCAAGTAACATCACAGAAATATGTGCGATATAGATCAAAATAAGTAGCTAACTTAAGTCCGCAAAATAATACAGCCCTGGTGTACACATTTCTTCAAAAACAATCAAGCAAAATTCAAATTAGCCTTGATAACAATTGAGAGTAGAAAAACAAATTTTTATCTAAATTTTGAAAATCTAAGTGCTGCAATCGAAGAATTGTTTAGGAACAACGCAAGAAACTACAGATTTAAAATTTGCTTAACTCCAGTTGTGATCTACGAGTGGCGTACTTTGTGTGGTGTCAATGGTGTACTTTACCGCTACATTGGTGCGAAGCAGGACATCCTGACGCGACCGACCTGACGCTAGACAACTCACCCCGGGAATCCTGACGCCAGGGACATCCTGACGCTAGGGACATCTTGACGCTCGGGACATCCTGACGCCAAAAGCTCCAAACTTTTGCGCTCTGCTTTTTTTCTTTTTCTTCTTTTCGCTTTTCCGCGCTACGCCACAGCTACGCTTTTAACGATTAATGTTCGATTATTGTGACATAAGTATAATATTTTCCGTTAATTGCAAACTTCATACGAATCTCTGTTTTGCAGAAACAACTCAAAAGCGAGGTGTATTTTTGCAACAAAAATCGTGATGAAATCAAACTCGAGTTAGCGAATATGTAAAATCGCTGGCGATAAGTTTCAAACGATGACCGAATGCCACGATTGAAAGTAATAAATGTTTTGCTGTTATTAAATGACAGCGTAGATATTTCATAAACAATAATATGTGTGATTCATTTACAAAGAAAAATGCTCAGAAAGGAATTGTATATTAAAAGAAAATAGTAAAAATATAATTCAAAGTCAAGTACTGCAAATTGAAATTAATTAATGTGGCGATTAAAATTTAGTATTTTTGCCTATTATTATCGGATGACCACCTAGCAATTTTACACGCATTTTCATAAAAAAATTGTTAGTTTTTGGTTAGCAATAATTTGTCGATAGCATTTCGATTAGCAGCTTGTTGTCATTTTTGTGATCTTACTCTTTAGTAAACTGAAAATTTTGGAACTTATCCAAATTAGTAACTTGTTATTGTTTAAATGCTTTGATTTTGCAAGCGGAGAAATTACGATAATTTGGCATGCTGATGTGAAGCGTGCGACCGTGTTGTTTTGTTCTTTCAAAGTTAAAAACTGCGATTGCAAAAACTAATGGCTCCATTTATCAAGGTTAAAACCAAATAAACCACCCATTGGGATAGTAATTAGTTGGATAATTACAAACTATTGCACAATATTTTTAATCTATCTTCCTTCTTGGCGGTAATTTCAACTTTGCTTTCAAACGTTGTCTATCGACAAATTATTGCTGACCAAAAACTAACAATTTTTTTTTATGAAAATGCGTGTAAAATTGCTAGGTGGTCATCCGATAATAATAGGCAAAAATACTAAATTTTAATCGCCACATTAATTAATTTCAATTTGCAGTACTTGACTTTGAATTATATTTTTACTATTTTCTTTTAACATACAATTCCTTTTAGAGCATTTTTCTTTGTAAATGGATCACGCATATTATTGTTTATGAAATATCTACGCGGTCATTTAATAACAGCAAAACATATATTACTTTCAATCGTGGCATTCGATCATCGTTTGAAACTTATCGCCAGCGATTTTACATATTCGCTAACTCGAGTTTGATTTCATCACGATTTTTGTCGCAAAAATACAACTCGCTTTTGAGTTGTTTCTGCGAAACAGAGATTCGTATGAAGTTTGCAATTAACGGAAAATATTATACTTACGTCACAATAATCGAACATTAATCGTTAAAAGCGTAGCTGTGGCGTAGCGCGGAAAAGCGAAAAGAAGAAAAAGAAAAACAGCAGAGCGCAAAAGTTTGGAGCTTTTGGCGTCAGGATGTCCCGAGCGTCAGGATGTCCCTAGCGTCAGGATGTCCCTGGCGTCAGGATTCCCGGGGTGAGTTGTCTCGCGTCAGGTCGGTCGCGTCAGGATGTCGCGGACCGACATTGGTGCCATGTGTGGAGTACTTTACATATTAACACGCTATGGCGGATAGGTTGCAAAATCCAAACACCTTTCTGTAAAGTAGGAATCCAGGGGTGCCAAGAGCCAAACGTTGGCCCGGGGTCAGCTCAAATAGTAGGCATCTCTGGTTTTGTGTACTCCAAAACGGAAAAGGAAAATGCCACAATTTTCTCCGAATTTCGATGTGATCTCAAAAAAAAAAAAAAAAAAAGAAAAGCAAAACAAAAAAAAGGTCTTCGTTCTTCCACAAACTGATTTGTCAGTGTCATTTTGATGGGCCCTCTGATGGGCCCCGGGGTCATTGTCCCCCCGTGCCCCCCTTTCGGTGGCCCTGAGGGCATCAATTATGAAAGCAATTTACAAGAAGCCTAAACCTGCAAGGGAATTTGAGGGAGCTTCGCATCATTTTGATCTTCAAAAAACAGTGTACCTTAGCAAGCTTTCAGCTACCTCACCCACTGATGTAATTTGCGACACGACCGAGAGAGCGTGTATACCGCACAGTGTACACCAAAACCAAACAATTTTTGCCAGACCTAAAACGCCACTTTACTATTACTGGAGGGCCAAACATATTTTAAAATATCAAGTCAAAATCGTGCAATAAACAAAGGTCGCAGAACCTAAGTTTCCTCGAAACTGTGCACCCACGCAGATAGCCCAGAAACCCCCCTCCCGCACTGCCCTAAATTTTTGAAAAGCAGTAACTGCCAAATCATGTTTTTGAGAAATTCGAGTTTGAAGGTTTAAGGCTTTCCCGTTCTCACCAAACTTGTCGCAGAGCGTTGAATTTTTTTCTGGTAATCGTTAGAGCTACCCTCACCGTGCGTGCTTAATTTCAGTTCTTTAGGGTTGCAATAAGTTGGTTAATTTTAGACGTTTTTGAAAGGAAACACACTTTTTTATGTAGTTACTGCTTTTTGCTGTTTATTCGGCATGAAAAATTTTAGAAAAAAAAATTTGAAAAGCAGTAACTGCAGTTGACTGATATAACTACTGTGTAGTTGATGCAACATAAATTTTAGTAGAGCTAAAGTGCACGAAACTTGCCAAATGCGTTGATTTTTGATTTAACTTTCTTTTTATGAAGCAAACTAATTACAGTAATGGCAAAGAAGCTGAGAAAATTTTAGAAAAAGTGTTTTACGTATTTTTGTATACGGGATTTAACTACATTGTGCATTTTGGATAAACTGCAGTGATAATACGTCAGCATCTGCTTAATCTTTTTTTGCCAAAATTTTTTCAATAGCAGCAACAAAAAATGCATAATTTTAACCTTGGCAATTTTTTCGGGCCCGTTTTTTGTCACTATAATTTGTAATCTGGGCCTACTGTGATTTTCAAATAGAACATTATCATTAATTTGCACAACTCTTTCGATTTCGAGCCCATTGAAAACTCGAATTGATATTGCTTTTACTTAGGATCAGAGGTAGAAAGTGCTACTTTTGGAGACAAAGATATCGAGTAGCGGTAACCAGTAGCGTAGCCAGGGATGGGGAGGAGAGCGATAGCCCCCCCCCCAATTGCAACGTCAACCAAATTGCAGAATAAGGAAAATACCACGCTTTTAGCTTTTCTGAGTCAGTCCTTCGAACTTGAATGGACTAAAAGATCATTTATGTTGTCTTTTGAAATATTTAAAGGGGGCTAATTTGTCAAAAATTCAACTCACAAATTAGAACTTTAAAAAATGACCAAAAATTTGATCGCTTGTTGAAAAAAGCTGAACATACAGTAGATTTCACTAAAAAAAAAAAAGTTCAGGAAAAGGGAGGCTATTCTGAATTAGTTAAATACCCATCACTTCTCTCAAATCTCGTTCCCCCAGGCCCCCTCAATTATCTTCATAAAATATAGACGAAGTACATTACTCCTACTGAGTTTTTTTTTTAACTATAGGATGTGATTCACTAGCAGGGGTCCTACGCTAAAGTTTTTAATTTTATTATGATTTTATGCTCCAACGAGCCTAATTTTTATGCTTTTTTATATTTTCCTTAATTTTAGCGCTTTTTTATGCTCAGTGCAAAATAGAATGACAATTACACTTTATCTTAAATGATAAAACGCTACACAGTGCAGTATTTTGCAAATTCAGCAGCACAGGTAATCAAAAATTTTTTGTTTTGCTGTATCAATACAATATCAATACTTCACAATATTAATCACAGTACAATACAGTAATATTAATACTTAATGCTTTCACAAAGCTACAAAAAAAAAGCAGCTAACAGCAAAAAGCTGCTTTTGTATGTTCAGTAAATGGTTTTGGGTACACGTCAGCTGTTTTGCATATATGTTCTACAAGCAATTGCTTCCAACAAATGGCCATATACATCAAAACAACGAAAAAATACAAAACAAGATGTAGAACACTACCAAGAAAAACTAATACACTCTATGTACAACTTTTACGCTCTAGAATACATCTAATACCTGCTTGACAGTTACAGATTTTACAACAATTAAAATGCCACTTTCCATCATGGTGTTGACACTACAAGATGTTTAGTACTACTAACTCGGAATAAGCACCATGCCTACACTGTGCCAGCAGTTCTATACTAGCATTTTTTGTCTGCCATACATTTTGTAAATTTTAACAATATTGAAGGCTCCTTGATCTACTACGCAACACAATAATTGCTAGATTTCAACATCTGGCTCTATACTTGCAAAAGCGATTAATTTACACTATACAAATGCATTGTCAACACAGTTACCATCTGTTTATGTTGTCCTAGAATAAACACTAACAGCCAACTTGCAGTAGATTTTGAACAATTGACAAGTAACTTATAAGTACATTGTGCAATCCAGCAAAGCAGCAATAATATCGCTACTAAAACTACTGAATCAAAATTTATAGAACAATGGTAAATTTTAGGTGCTTGACCATAATTATTTCGATTATAGCAAGAGATAAGACCTATGCCAATAATTTCACTTTCTTCAACTTAAGAGCAGCTAATTCTTTATTGCACTGGCGTTTTCTATCTAAACCGATGCTAATTTTCGCTGAAAATTTAAAAACAAAATAAGAACATTGCCAGCCTCAGTATGAAAAAAATAATTAAGAGCCCACAAAAAAGAATATATTTTAAATAAAAAAAAAACAACAAAAGTCTGTATTGAATAGAAACATTAAAATTTTAGAGATGATCCACAACTATTGCAAGAATGCTGCAGCACGCTGCACAGGAACTAAGTAATTTTTGGCAGGCCCGTTACTCTTTATGGTGAAGCACGAGAAATAAGTTCACTAATGTTTAATTAAAAAAGAACCGGTCAAAATTAAACATCACTAACTACGATATCATGAGAACAATTAACAAGTGGAGCTGAACAGCACTTTGATAGCACAAAAAATAAGTTGCTTGGTTGACAACTCAGTTAAAATGATCACTGTACAAAAAAGTGACTACATACCGCACCTGATGAGAAAAATAGGCATCCTAGAACAATTTCTTACATATACAGCCTGAGCAATGCTGCCTCTACCACTTTCATCACATTTCTTTTTGACAACACTGCTTAAATCATTAAATGTACTCCTTAACGTCCCTTTTTTTCCCTGGACAGGAGGGAGTAGACACGACAGTCAAGGTTGCCACAGAAACTGCAAAACTAAGTTTCACGACTTTTTTAGGTCATTTTCCAGGACCGTTTAAAACTATTTTTCAGGGCTTAAAATTTAATTTTTCCTATTACTCTTTCATTTCTTTTTTTGTACCTATTATACATTTTTAATGTAAAGGAAAGTCCCTCTTGCTGCCTTTTATGACTCACTGGGTAAGTGGCTTTACCATTATGCCCCGGAAAACCTTCTAGCTATTTTCCAGGACTTTTAAACAAAATTCAAGGACTTTCCAAGACAGTAAAAAAATCCAGGACTTTTCCAGGATGTGGAAACCCTGGAACGTGCTGTTTTAAGTGAATCACCCATTTCAACCTCAGGCTTGCTTGGAGCAGTTGAGCACATTATATTCTGAAGCCCTTCCTGACGAATACCAACATTTCTACTGCAAGATTTTTTGCAATATTTTCAATTACACCCTACAACATGGCCAGCTCTAAAAGAACAAGAAACTCCTCAAGGTACCCGGTTTTCCCCAAAGCCAAGGGCACAACAACAAAAAGGCTGAGTAATTATGAAATTGGTCACTGCTAGCATGATGTATTCCCATGCAACGACGCGCAGGTACAGATAATATAGCTTACGAGTGGAAACACTTCACTATTCTCCACTACAAAAATAGCGGCGAACCAACAGAATCAAATTAATATAGCCTGATGGTGTGGGCTTTCAAGTATACATCAACAACAAGAAAAAAGCACCAAAAGGCAAACAGCATTGCTATTTTGACCAATGCTACAAATAAAATCAAAAAATTACTCATCTGAAACGAGGTCATTTGGTTTTTTAAAGAAATTTTATGACAGCAGTCAAATTTTATGAAAACTTTATGATTTTTTGTGACAGGGTGAAATTTTATGCTTTTTTATGATTTTATGCCGCGTAAGACCCATGCACTAGCTTGTAAGTGAGACGACTGAAATTTTACCAACCATTAGCCACCTCACACATAGCCCATTTACACAACAAGGTTTATTATGCTTTTGCACTTCCAATTTCTATGCAACGTTTCAAAAGCATTATTTTTTATCATAATAGGCCCTAAAATTATCTTATTTTTGCAAAAAACTTCAAAATTTTCAAGCTCTTCCACTACAAACTTTTGGCTCCGCACCGGTAACGTTGCTACTTTTTAAAATGGCTTGAAAAAAATAAAGCAGCCCACTGCTGCTACTCTTTTAAAAGGTTGAGTGCTTGATCAAGCTTTCGCTCCATGACTAATTGAGGCTTAGAGCTTGAATATTACTGAAAGCAGATACAAAGGTGTAGGCAATGTTTTCATTGGGAAAAGGGATGTTTTGAAATGTATGTGCTGACTCACCACCTAGTATAAAAAATTATCAATACCATGCATTTTCAAGAGAAAATGTTTCGCAGTTTTTACATACATTTAGCGAGCAAAAAATAGCACTACTTGACTATTATATTATTTTGTCAGCATTAAATCACAATTGTAATATGCAATCACTGCTTTTCAAATTTTTTTTTGTCTTGCAAATGAAACATAATCAAAGGTTTGAAAAGCAGTAAGTAGCTTTACTGTTTTTCAAATATTTTTCGCTAAATATAATAAAAACAAATAAATGAAGAATAGCAGTAACGGCAGGTACTGAGTTTCAAACTGAAAACTTGGGATTAAACACGCTCAAATTGCATTTTTGAAACACAGTAACGACCACTACTGCAATTCAATCTGAGAAAGCGGCTGTTTACGAGTAAATGACGTCATTTGCACACAAAATAACCCTGTAAATAAACATTTTTGCAACGCTTGGATGCGACCAATGGATGCAGAAAGTGAAAAAAACCCAAGTTATGCAAAAAACGAAAAATCGAAAATTTGCAGTTACTGCTTTTCAAAAATTTACGGCAGCGCAGTACTTTAGTTCTGCCGTGCACTGCATAAGTGTTGATAAAAGCAAGCACAATAATTGAGATTTGATTAAATTATTTTACAAAGTCAAGTTATCAGTTAATTTTGGAATGATATCATGAACATCTGTGCCAGTACAATCGTGGATATTAGTTAAAATGACGTCATAATTATTTGGCAATCTCAATAGAGCGCATTGTTATTGAAAAACACTTGAAAACGGCATGTTGTCGACAAAATGTTAACTTAGTTAACAGGTATTTCCTTTAAGGTACTTGGAAGTACTGTTCTGATAAGGGATAAATCAATAAGCACAAGACATGTGACAGTTAGTTGTGTGTTTCAATGAAAAGTACTCAAAAACATTAGGTTTAGAGAAGGAATCAAATAATGTTTGGTTGGCAAGAGGTTGATGAAACCGTGACCTTGGTAAGTGGAGCTATGCACCTTATCACTCGGGCACAACAGCAGTTGAAATTCAAATCTGATTTCAGGTATTTATGCCATAAGCTACCGTGTGTCCACCAGAGCTGGGCACCCGCTACTTGAAAAATAGCGGTGCTGCCACTGTTAGGCAAATAAAGCAGCGGTGCTGCCGCTTATCGCTACTCAAATGAAAAAGTAGCGCCGCTGCTTGCATGCAAAACAGCGGCCGCTGCCGCTACTTTTAAAAAATAAAGAGAATAAAAACGATGGCATTCAAATACGGTACCTAACGGTGAAATTTCAACTTTATTTACGAAAGTAAATTATTCAAGCTTTTAAAATAGTGGTACAGGTTAAAATCGGCATTAACAGGCTTAAGTGGTAGACAAGTAAGTAAAAGTTTGACGCAAAAGTAGAGCAAGCGTATAAGATATTGGTTCTACGAAGTCGAAGGAGATACTTAGTAATGACGTACATGTTAAGCAAATGATGCTCAAAGCGATACACGTTACACTATTTTTTCTACAAATATAACTCCATAACTAAGTTGTCTTTAAAGCTTATTTATTACCTGGTTCTATTTGTTTGTTTTATTCTCAGCGTACTATAAATTCAATTCATAGTTTTACTGTTAACTGTTGAAGCAAAATTTATTTTACTACGCCTTGATGTAACTACTCAGGCGCCACAGGACATCGGCGCAGCCAGAGGGGGGTATGGAGCCCGGGTTCCCTCCAATTGAAATGCGACCAATGATAAAAATGTGACAAAAAGCCTATTGTTTCGTCAGTTTCAATATTTTTCAGCATTTTTTGCGTACAACAGTACACGCGTACAGCGATAATTAACAATAATATTGACAACCAGGGGACAGGGCCCCCTCAATTTAATTTTTTCCAATCAATTAAAATGAATAACCTGGATGAAATTAACGGTTTTTATCTTAAAGTTGCTACCTCGGGCTCTCATCTAACCTTTTTAAAAACGTAATGCAATAACCAGGGCGTGATTTATCATATGGCACAGTACCAAAGCCCCTGCACTCAGATGGAGACTTTATTTTTGGTCTACACTTATTCTGCGAAAATCTCCAATGTACCAGGGGCCTCATGCAATGTAAATCCGGCCCGGGTAATAACATGGCAATTAGGCGTAACCATCTATGGTACAGTTTTTAATAACAATTCACCTCCACCTTGCTGGTTTTTACGCAAAAAAATATTTATGAAAAAAAATAGCTCGGAGAAATGTTCATTGAACAAATTATTAAATTTGAATGGAGGGGCATGGGGCTTTTTGACCGTACATGTACTCTTACAACTGGTTATTTTCACATCAAACCAAAAATCTCTAAGGAAAATTTTCATATGGATTATTATTTACTACTAAAATACTTACAAAATTTAACCCCAAATGCAAAATCATAAAGGATTTTTGACCAAATTGTAAGTAGAAGGAGGATTGAAACAATTTAATTTTTTTCAATTGGCTTTCAATGTTAAAAATGTAGTTCTTTCAAATGGTTCTGAACACATGCGAAATGTAATCCAATGGCATTAAAATAGCTTTTTTTTCCAAAAAAAATGCAAAAAAATTGCCAAGCAGCTGGGGCTTCGGCCCCAAACCTTCATCTGTGATACGTTTGAGTAAACTAGCTTGCTTACACACATCTCCCAATTTACATATTTTCATTTTTTACTTTTGGTTTAAGCGCTCTCCCTTTTGAAAACTCTTCGTTAAGTGCCAAACCAGGCCACGGCTTCTGATTATACATTCTACGATATCTTTGTCCCACAAAAAGTTCCTCTTTCGAAAATTTCTGATGACATCATTGCATGTCATTTTTCATTTGGCCCTATCCCCAATCAAAAATCCTGGCTACGACTATGCAAGAGAGGGGGGGCTTTTTGGGCTGTGCCCCCCCCAAATCACTGCTTGTGCCTCCCAAGCGAGAGTAAACTTTTGTACTAGTACAAGACGACCAGCTAACTTTTGCCCAAAATCAGGTCACCACAAACGCTTTTTTTCTATAAAACAGCAAGACAAATCGAGTGAACGTGATCAAGTAGCCTAAGATTTTGCGATGAAGACCTTTTTTTACTTTTTTTGGTCTTCACCTCCAAATTTGAGGGCAAAATCCATACCAAAGGAGGATAACATAGGATTTGAAGCAAAATTTTCACCAGATTGCTGAGGCATTCCAAAGGCGTCTGGTCTCAGCTGCGTAAGCGTCCCCCCCCAAATTTTTTGTTCCCCCCCCCGAAACCCACTACTCTGGCTCCGAGCCTGTTACTGTACAGTTCTACTTGCAGTGCACGATAGCCAACAAAACATCTTCATTTGTTTTACTAAATGAGGAACATTTTGAGGACATATTGCGGAAAACCGTCTTTGCGATTTGCAAGTTTTTAGCAATTTATCGAACTGTAATTATCGCAATTTCGCTAAAAGTACTTCAAATCAGATTTGAAATTCACCTGCTTTCGTGGCCTTAGTGATAACGAGCGTAGCTTCACTTACCAAGGTCACGGTTTTAGATGTTCAAAACCTACTTACGTTTGGTGACGATACATGTTTCAGGAAAGCTTTAGTACATTAATTGCTTTGAAATAATTTAAATTCTAGAACTCCGGCTTAAGCCAGAGAGAAAAAAGACGGTGAGGGGTTAAATTTGTCATTTATAATCGGCAACACACAAAAAACGCTGCTACATAAATTTATCAACATCAGTATATTTCCGAAAAAATGTAATGTAGTTGTACACCAGGCATTTCAAATAAAAAGTTTTTCCTGAGGTTCCTCTGGTGTTCTTGGCTAGCTTTGAGAAATCACACAGGTGCTACTCAAAAGACTAACTTTATTACTGACGTTTCGCTAGTTAGAAACAACTAGCTTCTTCAGAGCACTGCTATCAGTAGTGATGGCAAATCGCCATCTACTTCTGATAGCAAAAAACAGAAAAACGATCCCACACATTGCTGCAGTAGAATAACTAGCGAAAAAATTCAAAATAAGGCTCCGATAAAATTCATTGTTACGATAGGCTACGTCATACATATAATGTAAAGGTGCGTATAAAAATGAAAGAAAGCGGTTGTAAGAAAATAATTTCTGCGAATTAACATTGCAGCAAAACACGTTAGAACTAACACTAGGAAAGATTAAAACAAAAGGAATTCAACACTGAGAATTAAGCAACTTTCTGTAAACAGCAGGGAATGATAACCCATCATTTCTATTGAGTACTTGGGGCTTTTTGTTGATGTACCAACTTTCAGTGAAAAGACGCTTCGAATAATCATGTTCCACTTTTAAAATTTTGACCTTAGACCAATCGATGAGGTGATAATTTTCCATGGAATGCTGGCAAAGTGCTGATTTTTTGGGCCGTTGGAATTTTATTGCTCGTTGATGTTCCTTTATTCTAGATTTGAGGTCTCGTTTGGTTTGTCCAATGTAAACAAAAGAACAATTCTGACAGGGAACTTCGTAAACCAAGTTGGACTTTTCATTATGATTTATTTCATCTTTAAGGGAAGGGAGAAATCTGCCAATTGTCAAAAATGTCAATTGTCAAAATCTGCCAATTTGTCAAAAATTCTTTCAATGTTGTAAGCCTGTTTACATCTATTTCCGTACCTGAAACTTTGTCGATTATTTCCAATTTGCTCATGTCTGATAATTTGTTGCATGAGCATACAAACTTAATAGCTAGTGATGTCATAAAATGTGTTGAACTGTGTCTCTATTCCACTGTTTTTTCTTTTAACGACTCTTTGTATCGGCAAATTTTTGGTGCTCCCATGGGATCTTGTATTTCACCGGTGGTAGCTAATATTTTCATGGAACACATTGAGTGCCAAGCCCTCACTAGTTTTTGAGAACCCCCTAGAATTTGGTTACGTTATGTTGATGATGTGTTTTGTGTAATCAAATCGTCAGTAATTGATGATTTTCACCATCATATTAATTCTATTTCCCCCAATGTTAAATTCACACTGGAATTGGAGGATAATAACTCGTTAGCGTTTTTAGATGTTTATGTCAAGCGTACTGTTAAAAGCAAACTCTGGACCACAATTTACCAGAAACCCACCCATACTGGCCGTTATCTACAATTTGACTCCCACCACCCCTTACACCATAAGTTAGCTGTTGCTAGAACCTTATATCACCGTATCGACTCCCACATTCAAAAACCATCTGAACGCAAATCACATTTTGATCTCACCAAGAAAACATTGACCCTCAATGGTTTCCCTGCTAGATTTACCCATCCCTTTTCTGAGAGTAAAACCGACAAGCCAGCTAGTACTCAATTAACTTTTTCTGGATTGACAACCCTATTCTACATCAAAGGTGTATCGGACAAAATCAAGTGAATACTTCTGGAAACCGGTGTTCAAGTGGCGTTCAAACCATTTTTGACAATTGGCAGATTTCTCCCTTCCCTTAAAGATGAAATAAATCATAATGAAAAGTCCAACTTGGTTTACGAAGTTCCCTGTCAGAATTGTTCTTTTGTTTACATTGGACAAACCAAACGAGACCTCAAATCTAGAATAAAGGAACATCAACGAGCAATAAAATTCCAACGGCCCAAAAAATCAGCACTTTGCCAGCATTCCATGGAAAATTATCACCTCATCGATTGGTCTAAGGTCAAAATTTTAAAAGTGGAACATGATTATTCGAAGCGTCTTTTCACTGAAAGTTGGTACATCAACGAAAAGCCCCAAGTACTCAATAGAAATGATGGGTTATCATTCCCTGCTGTTTACAGAAAGTTGCTTAATTCTCAGTGTTGAATTCCTTTTGTTTTAATCTTTCCTAGTGTTAGTTCTAACGTGTTTTGCTGCAATGTTAATTCGCAGAAATTATTTTCTTACAACCGCTTTCTTTCATTTTTATACGCACCTTTACATTATATGTATGACGTAGCCTATCGTAACAATGAATTTTATCGGAGCCTTATTTTGAATTTTTTCGCTAGTTATTCTACTGCAGCAATGTGTGGGATCGTTTTTCTGTTTTTTGCTATCAGAAGTAGATGGCGATTTGCCATCACTACTGATAGCAGTGCTCTGAAGAAGCTAGTTGTTTCTAACTAGCGAAACGTCAGTAATAAAGTTAGTCTTTTGAGTAGCACCTGTGTGATTTCTCAAAGCTAGCCAAGAACACCAGAGGAACCTAAGGAAAAACTTTTTATTTTTATCAGTATATTTGCTATTCAGACATTTATTTTACAAACTAATCGTTGTTTTTTTCAGGTTATTAGTTAATTTATATTTTCTAAATTTTGGAATTTTTTAAGGCCCAAACCTTACTTTTGAGAGCTTACACGGCCTTTCATTCCATGCACACTAAGCAAGCTCTTAAAGGCAATGCAGTGCAGAACGGAGAAATTTGATATAAACGTTTTGGCCCCGTGAAAACAAAAACGACAATTAATTCTTTACACCCATTCCATCATAGTTTCAAATTAATAAATATGTAACGAAATCTTAGGCAGTGGCATGGTTAGGGGGGCGGTGAAAAAAAAGATCACAAAATATAAAGCTCATTTTGCACCGGAGCAAAGCTTGGTGATTTTTTTTCTTTGACAGCTCATCAAAAACAAGTCATATGCACCGCGTCACAACTAGCAAAGAAAAAAGAACCATTTTTGCTGCACTCGGCTTCAGTTGTAAAATGGGATTTAGACAACATCCGCATCTTTATTCTTCAAAGCAAAAATCACGTAGAGAAACTTTTCTTACTGCAAAAACTGCTGAGCTTGTTTGCCACGTTATGCAATCGCTTTGATTAAATGTAAGAAGAAAACCACTTAAAAATAAACGTTTTGGTTTTTTCTCTTAATCTAAAATTCCTTTTTTCTTTTATGCTGCTGCACTTTTTCTCTAAAGCTGTAAATTTTCAGTAAAGTAATAACTTCGAAAAAATAACAACGTTTTTATAATCGTAACTCTGTTATTGCAAAAACAAACTTATTTATCCTTTAAATAAAGAAAGCGGATTCACAGTTGCCAAACTCCCCCCCCCCTAACACCCCAAAATATTTCTCATTGCTTCTGGACGATTGACAAAAATGACCCATTTGGTCGAAAAATCAGCGAATTTCACCGAAAAGAGGAAGATTTGCATCACTGGTTACTTGAAAGGTTTAAATCGGAGATTGGCGCTTTAATTTGTTTAGGTGGAATGATTACGATATTGGTTTTAGCTGGATTGACGAATAGCTTATTCACAATGCACCATAAATGGAGATCATGTAGTTCCGCATTAACAGTAAACCACTTCAATATTAAGACAGTAAACATTAAAAATTAAAACCTATAACCCAACAGTCTGTTTCACCCATTAATGGGATCATCAGGGGTAAACCTAAACATATTTAAGAAGAACAATTGAAATCAAAATATCAAAAATAAAAACTAAAATCCAGAATATAAAAACTGTAGTAGGTTGAAACCTACAAAGTAGTTGAGCTACACTGAACTGGCGCAAAATTTTAACAAAACAAGCACTCACAGCAATGTCACGTAAAATGATGACGTAGACAATAAACAGTAACAAATGCTGTAGCTAAAGGTAGTCAGTGGTTCGAAACTAGAGTTTGATAAACCTTCAAAACCAAGATGAAGAAGGAAGAATATTATGACCAAGAATTATGTTTTAAGTTTACAGTTTTTTAATTTATATTTGTTTTTGTGGCAGTACTTGTTGACAAGTCAGTACGTTTGTTTAACGTTGTGCTGAGGTCTGACGTGAGGATGGAATATTTTTCGGCTAAGCATAGTTGGCATTATGTGTCTCCTAGCTGGTATGGCTTTGCGTGGCAAACAATGCTCCACGCGATGGTGGGTTCATAGCCGGCGTCTCTGCAAGACCATACGTACTTGGAAAGCTCAGAGGTGTTGCTTTTTTGGTGGTGCCTAAAGGATTGCACGTGATTGTAATATCGTGCTTTAAATTCCGTTTCACCGAAGCCAAAGTGATTTTTGGCCTTGTTGTTGCAGTTTACAGTGGCTTTGTAAACGATACTCTTCTCTCGGCACCATTTAGACATTGGGCACGGTGTCTTTCTGCAGTTGCACGAAGGTGGATCCGGGTTATCTCTTTTCTCAGATAAAATCTTCTTATTGTGAGAAGATAGGATGCCAGCCATGTTAGTAGTATGACTACAGCTTAGTTTGATACTGTTCCTGTTGAAAATCTTGTGCAATCGGTGCCATGGTGGGAAGTTCTTTTCCAGAAGATAAAAGAAGCGTTTTCCTACGTTAGTGCTGATGAGGTCGTTGTAGTGGGGGTTGAACCAAGTGAAGTTATGCTTCCTGGTACGCCTTCTTTGATTTGCTTGCTCCTGCTGGAATTGCAATTTTTGGTGGTGACCACTGGCTCTCAGGGCTTGCTCGTTCATTGGTATCGCCTTTTGGAACTTTTGAAACCCTGATATCAACCACTGACTAATTTTGTATTAAAATTAATCTCAAGTTGTTCGGAGTTTGAACCTTTTACTAATAAGCACATATCATCTGCAAATACTCTTGGTTCGCTTTCCAGTGAGTTATGTAGATCATTAATGTATATCAGGAAAAACATAGGACCGAGTGACAATTCTTGGGGAACTCCAACTCTAATTGGTTTTAGGTTGGATTGACTTTAGTTTATAGATACAAACTGTTGTCTGTTCAAGATAGGAGTGGATTAAAGTATCTGCTACGCCTCGAATGCCATAGTAATTTAACTTTGTCAAGAGAATGTTACGCGACATTGTGTCAAATACTACTCCCGTATAGGACTGATCATCAATGTTATCGTAGGATGAGGTGACAACGTCCAACATCACATGTGATGTGGAAATGTTGCTTTGAAAACCGTATTGATTTTCGAATATTACATTGTGTTTTTTGAAAAAACTGCTAAGTTGCACAAACAGAATCTTTTCGATGATTTTTGAAAAGCAAGTTATAATGGATATGGGGCAGTAATTATTCATTTCCTCTTTTGCTCCACTTTTGTAAATAGGAGTGATCCTTGCAATTTTGCAATTTCGGGGAAAGATTTGTTCCGTAAATACGAAGTTGAGAAATTGACTTAAGTACGGTGCAAATACATGTCTTGCAGCTTTGAGAAAAAATGGTTGGATGTTGTCATGCCCCACCGCTTTGTTTTTTAGAGATGTAGTGGTTTAGCATTTCGTTGGTACTTGGCGGGTAAAGATAAACTGAGTCTAAAATTTTTTTATTAAAGAAATTTTTGGGTTTCTTAAAAAAAAGGATTTTAGATTCACTATTTATGGTATCTGCCAAGTTAGAGCCGATTGTGCAAAAGCAATTATTAAATTGATTTGCAAACGATGTTAGGGTTATCGGCAATGTGATCGTTAACTTTGAGAGCTAATGGGGGTTCACGGGTTGATCTATGGGGCAATACTAAACAAATAATTTCCCACGTTTTATGCAAGTTTTTTGGTTGTTAGCAAATTCTGAGTAATAGTAAATCTTTTAAGACAAGGATTTAATTTTTGTAAGCATATTCGAGTAACGCCGAAAGAAGTTTTTTCCACTGTATTTCCAGCAAACGCAAATTCCGCAAAACAGCAATGGGTGGTTCGCAACCGCAAATCTGCAAGTTTGCAGTAACTTTTCACACTTCCACAAAGGCAAATGACTTTCTACTTCCATTAACTTGAACCGCTAACTTTGCTGTTTTTTCTCTTGGTTTGATAAATAGATTAGACCTATAGCAGTAACAATGCTGCGTATTTCCTAGGTAGACTATAGACCTGTGATAAACACCAATAAGTTTTCTTGATTTATTTAATATTCTGTTTTTGTGAGTTATAATATACATGTCAGCAGCATGGCCGAGTGGAAATGCACTCCGATTTATTGTTTAGATAAAACTGTGACAGGAGTTGGATTACGACTGTGACTCTGGTGTCTGCAGTGAGACTTGGAAGAGTGAGACCTCCACTGCCAATCACTTTTGTCGCTTGTTTTAACTTTAATTACAGTATGTTCGTTGAGTTAAAAACCCTTAGTTGATTTACACACATGTACTTGTCATATCCTCATAGGATAAACAGAGATGCACAAATCTTTACTGAATCGCAGTATGTAAAAACTATAGTTGGACGAAATTGCATTTTTGCGTTCTTAAAACTGATACTCTACAGGCTTTTAGGCTACCATTTATTGCTTGAATGATGGAAGAGGGGAGGGCAGTTTGTTGTCAATGACCCTTCTTGTTCCTTCATCATGCATGACAATTTGAGATCACAATTAAAATAATCAGTTTAATCATTTTGCATGCTTCTGGCCTAAAGGCTACCAGCATGGAAGCCTAGGGAAGAGCAACTAGAACAGCAACTACCTAAAAACAAGCAATGCGAATAGGTTGTCTTCCCACAGGATTCGAACCTGCAGCCTTTGGATAACCGGTCCACTGCTCTACCCTTTGAGCTAGAGAAGACGTCTCCTCGCATGCCTAATTTTGGCTACTTAAACCCAACAACTAGTTGTTCTATGATTTTAATAATAAGTCAATTATGATGTTTTTGACAATTGCAGGCCAGAGTTTTTTAATGTTTAATCGCTTTGCACGCTTCTTGCCTAAAGGCTAAGTGCGAAAGCCTAGAGAAGAGGCACCAGAACGACGACAACTTAAAAACAACCAATGCGAAAAAGTTGTGAAAAGTAGAGCAGTGGAAAAAGTAGAGCAATGGAGCGGTAATCCAAAGGCTGCAGATTCGAATCCTGCGGGAAGACAACTTTTTCACATTGCTTGTTTTTAAGTAGTCGCTGTTCTGGTGGCTCTTCCCTAGGCTTCCGCACTGGTAGCCTTTAGTCCAGAAGCACGTAAAATGATTAAACATCAAAAAACTCTGGCCAGCAAACGTCAAAAACATCATACTTGACTAATTATTAAAATCATAAATTAACTTGGTTCATAGCTGATAATTGCACCAAAAGTTTTTTTGTTTTGTTACAGTGATGGTGCAAAATTTTTTAAAATTGTTTTGAAAGGTGTTCATGCAGGCAAACTTTTGCTCAGACGAAAATGTGCTAGGTGTAAGAAGACCAAGCCAAAAATTCTGGATATTTTATTTAAGTTGCAATACAGTCCTGATAAATGGTTACATGAAATTCTAATGCGTGAACTTCTAGTCGAGCTTTAGATAAGAGCACACTTTAAAAGCTTTGAAATTGTAGACAATATAAATGCTGAGCAAATATTAATTTTGAATCTGAGCAGTCAGCACCTAATGGTAATTGCAAAAATAGAAAACTTGGGTTTTATATCTTGGTTATCGGTATGTAACGCAGGTTCAATCAATGGTCACTGTTAAATTACAGTAAAATTTGTTTCGACTGTGGCCAGTTTGCTGGTGGTGCCAAAAATCTACAAAATTGATGTACGATAGTAATTTACCTACCAAAAAGTTTGTCAATATGACTAACTTAGCTCATAAGTTTTGGAAAAATTTTGGAGCAATGCCGCCAACTGTTCAGAAATTTATGCCATTTCTTGAATAAAAAAAGGCTAAGCGTTTTGACGCATCATTTTCATAATACATGAACTTGGGATAATCAAAAATGCATAGTTGTATTATGTATACATCATCAAATATCACAAGATTATCCAGGATATGAAATTTTTTCCAGAATTCCAAAACGAGAAGTAACACTAATTTCCAAAAATCTTTGCAAATTTCTTGAGTGACAACGCATGTAGTCTAACTCTAAAGTATCTAAAGCATGCATTCCAAAAACAGGATTTATGAAACTAAAAAGATAAAACTAAGATTGAAAATGTTGGTAGGCC
Source organism: Trididemnum nubilum (assembly GCA_963965965.1). Lineage (NCBI taxonomy): Eukaryota > Metazoa > Chordata > Ascidiacea > Aplousobranchia > Didemnidae > Trididemnum > Trididemnum nubilum. The sequence continues at coordinate 24,888 of CAWYPQ010000164.1, forward strand.
TGCAGCCACTGTAACCCGAACAACTTGACAAAAGTGCTTGAAAAAACCCAGAAATATCTAGACAAAATCAAGATGCGAAGGCTTTTTCGCACTTGACATTAGAAGGGCTACTAGTGCGTCTGCGGTTTCGCCACTTTTGTGCAATAATTTGAGTTTTACTAATAAAACAATAGCAGTCGGTTGTGAAAACACTAAGAAATCTTTCAATTCAATTAAATGACTTTAGATGCAACCTATACACAAAAACTTTAGGTATATATATCAAAACTATAACAGATAATGATACTTCGTATACAAGTCATAAAAACTTTTATTAGTTAGACAGCACATTTACATTAAAACAGTATGCTTAAGTTCATTATTTTACGACAAACTTAATAGTAATCGCAGACCTTCAGAAAAAGTCACCATGACACTGAAAAAAACAAGTGAGAGAAATGCACAGAATACTGCATGAATGGTATGAAATAGTAGTACATTTTACATCTAAATTAAGTGAAAACAACAAAATTTTACTCTGCACTATAGCTATTAGCAAAATTCAACACTAGGAAAAGCTAATACTGGTTTCAAAAAATATTTAATATCACGCCACAAATAATAAGCTTGTCATAAGAGTACTTTCAAAATAAGCTGTCAAAAGTTTTAGACACCTGAATGCTTGCAACTTGGCTCATTGCAAAGCTTTTTTGTAATTTGCTGCATTTTTGCAGGTGGCTCTGATTTTCTGCAGCTTAAACTTTTTGGTTCGTTCTTTGCAAAGCAATGGAAAGAAGTTTGGAAAATCAGTGCAAGGTTTTCATAGTTTGGCGAACAAGGCTTCTTAAGGACAGCAGCTGATGAAAAAGAAAGACCCAACAGTGCTTGAGTAAAACACATTGCTATTTATCAGATGCCAAAAATTTGATTTGAATCTTGCTAGCTGATAAAACAGCATTATAAGCTTGCACAGCCAAAGTTATAACAGCATAGCACAGCTCAGTTATGGCAGACACACATTGATTAGTATTGTCAAAAACAGACATATAGTCTTTAGGAATATTTCTTATTTTGTTTCTGTCTTTCGCTATCAGCCAGCAAAAAAACTTTGAAACCTGTGCATTTCCTTTGCCGACAAATACTGCAACCAATATAACCATTGTCAAAGTAAGTTACATTGGCATCCTCGAGTGATATTTTGTTGAGATTATCAACTTCATTTTGCCAAAAAAAGGTCTAAAGCCAATCAACTTCAACAGCATTTTTAGGGGTGCATAAATCTTGCTCATTAGCAAAGGAAACTTCAGAGGTTTCTTTTGCCTAAGCAAGCTCAGTACTCTTACTTTTCAGCTAGTACCAGTTGCCGAACGAAAATAAAAACATCTCCACCACTGCAGTGGTGCTGATTTATGTTGAGCATTGGGGAGATACTTTGTAGTTTTACCCCAATTTTGCCCCATTTTAAACATTGGGGGGGGATAAAGCTTGATCACTATTTTTTACACGTGAATAAAATATGACAGAGGTTCAACACGCTTTTGAGCAAATCAAGCGAAGACCAAAAAAAGGTCTTCACCGAAACTTGAAGAGTTTTTATCCACGAAATCAAGCAAAGACTAAAAAAATAAAGCCAGCACTCAAATGCTAACCATAGTCAAACTATTCCCCCCGGGCTTCGACACCATTGGCTTGGCAAACATAAAAAATCCATTGTTGATGATGCTCTTCATCCTTTTGGAATTGAAACATTGCTGGTTATTTTGATTTGACTGCACAGATCGATAACCAGACTTGCATAATGGGGCACAGCATGTATTTACTATTGAAATAAAAACAAACTCTAAACACTACTTAAAATATTAAACTATGCCGATATTGATATTAACATTACGATCACACTGCAACAGCATATATGTTCAGATCACAATTAAACTGCTTATTTGTTTAAATTTAAAGACAGCAATGCAGGTAGGACTTGAACAAGCTGAAAAAAAAAACTGACATTGATAAGCTCATCAAATCTATAATTAGTTTTTAGAATTTTACCACTGAATTTCTAGCTTTGGTGGCCTACAGTCAATATCAAGTTTTTTCTAATGCCAGGAATTTCAAATAAGAGAAGGTATCTAGGCAACTTCAGACATAATTGTTGAGCTTAAACTGTTTTTGTAAGTAGACCTCGCAGTACTCCGTACAACTGCAAGCTACGGTAACGGATTCAGAACAAGCAAAAAGCCTAGACTAATGCATGCACTAACACTAAACAGCCCACCTTACTAATATCTAAGCTACCGTAATCATATTCTTCTGAACTATTATAGTACTGTTGTAGCTGTTGTTGTTGTAGCGCATATTTATCCTCCTGTTACCGGACAGCGTCAGACGCTAACTTGTTGGACGATCCGCACACTTTTCATTACTAGGACTACTTTGTGATTGGAGGAATCCACACCTGCTTAGGAGTTTCCGTTGATCCAATGTTCCTGTGGATTTCTTCGAATTCTTGTCCACTGAATTTGCTGCTTGTTCGAAGCCACCAAGCAGAGATAATCATCGTAAAGCGTCTTATCCAAGGACGCAACAACGTGACTAGGGTGCGGGTTGAACCCAGATCATTCGATCAGGGTCGTCGTAAAAACGACGCCTTTACCCATTCGGCCACGCTGCCGACCCATTCGGCCACGCTGCCAACTGGAAGAGAACCCTGACTACACCATATATAGAAAATATACCATTAACAAAACTAACAGCATTCTTACAACTGCTGGAAGAGAACCCTGACTACACCATATATAGAAAATATACCATTAACAAAACTAACAGCATTCTTACAACTGCTTTGGTACATGTGGGCTTGCCAAGCTTGACTTTAGACAGACGCTGCAGCTTTTTACGGTAGTTGTTTACTCAATCACTCGCCTCTGAGCGATAGCCCTTCAACTGTCGTAAGAAAAAGGCAATCGCTGAAAGCCTTCGCATCCTGATGTTGTCTAGAAATCCCTGACAAAACCCCAACCAAAAACCTAGACTGGAAATGAAGGGAAGGTCTGACCAGAAAAATTATAAAGCACATAACTGTTAGGACAATGTCCATAACCATGTCATAGCCAGTTGATTGGGGGGAGGTGCTATTGGTTGTGTTGGGATTGCATAATATTGCGGAGCTACAGTAAATTTCAGTCACTCTTTTCTTTTCATATAATAGCTCCAGATATAATTGGTTTTAACCTCTTATTCAAAAAAAAGTAGGTAATTTGGAAGGGATTTATTGCTTTAGTACCATAGCATTGATATTTCTATTAAGGATGTCAAATTTCAATAAATTTTTGATAACTAGTTGGGGAAAACTATTCGAAATAGAAAAAAGCTAATGAGAGACACAGTTGAAAATCACTGGTTTACCCCGTAGGGCATTGTACTTAAACGAGAACTAAAGGTAAAATTAATGGGGGTATCTAAAGTTAGGCCAATCGCATTATACTAGATTGGCATTAACTCCACTGCTTTTTGACCAAGTTGGTCTTGAGATATTCTACTTCTAACACGCCAAGGCACTAAAATGCTATAAATTTTAATAATTTTATTGCCAACCCTGATGTTGACAACCTTAGCATTGTTAGCAATGCCATCCCAGTTCCAACCTAAAGCAATGTCACTATTACGCTACGGCATTGAGTCGTTTCTCAGCGCACTAATCAGTTTGATCTTGCCAACAGAATAGATTTGAGCTGGAAAAGAGTAGACTGTACGATAGCCTAGGCAACAAACGTCTAGCGAAAGTAAGACCAGTAGAAGTATTAAGAGTAGTAGGCCATTGTTTGCAACTTAGTTGGAAAAGTTTATTTTAGGGTCACAAAATACCGTAAGCAAATACAATAGGCCTATCATTATTATTAATTATTATTAATGGGCAGCGGTGCAAGCGAATCTACTACGGTTAGGTAAAGTCCACCTACACATTGCGTAGGCCTACAATAGGCCTACTCAGGTACTGGTAATCAAGAAAGTTCCTTTGCCTAATGCAGGCATTATCAATCAATTTTCCTAGTCTACTGCTAACATTTATCAGTGAACTCAATTTTCTCAGTCTAATGCTAACGTTTTAAATTAATTTTTCTAGTCTAATACCAACAATTATCAATCAATTTTCCTTATCTAATGCTGACTTTATCAATCAGTTTTCCTTGTCTAATAATGGTAATACTTATCAATCAGATTTCCCAGTTTAATGTCAACCTTTAGCCATCAATTTTTCTAGCCTAGCGCAATGCTACAGTAGTATTTATCAAACAATTTTCTTAGCCTAATACCAATACTTATCAATCAATTTTTCAGGCCTAGGTTAATGCTAACATTTATCAATCAATTTTCCTAGTCAAGTGCTATTTGACCAACTTTATAAAAAGTTTAGTTTATTGTGAAAGTAATTATAATTTTACTTAAATTAATGTATGCATTAGTTCAAAATTTTGCAATGCAATCATTTTTGACTCCATTCCAAGTTATACAAACACAATAATGCACTTGTAGCCACTGGTAGCCGTGCAGAGTGTTGCAGTAAGCCTAGTCAAGTGGTATACTGTTAGGTGTCAGTTCCTAAATTCTTTGCAATGTGCCGTCGCGCCAAGTAGGACTAGGTCAGATGATATTGTTAGCAGGGGTGTTTTTAGGGGTGGGGCTATCCCCCTTTGGGTTGCCAGGATACCATAATTTTAATAAATATTAGCATTAGACTTGGTAAATTGATTGATAAATGTTAGCATTAAACTAGAAAAATCAATCGAAAACTGTTAGCACTTGACTAGGAAAATTGATTGATAAATGTTAGCTAATTAGGCCAGAAAAATTGATTGATAAATATTGGTATTTGGCTAAGAAAATTGTTTGATAAATGTTACTGTAGCATTGCACTAGGCTAGAAAAATTGATGGCTAAAAGTTAACATTAAACTGGGAAATCTGATTGATGAATGTTAGTATTAGGCTAGAAAAATCTGATTGATAAATGTTAGCACTAGACTAGGAAAATTGATTGATAATTGTTAGTATTAGACTAGGAAAATTGATTGATAAATGTTAGCATTAGACAAGGAAAATTTCTGGATATTAGGCTAGAAAAATTCAATGGATATTAGGCTCGAAAATTGATCGATAAAGGTTAGTATTAGACTAGCAAAATTCATTGATGAATGTAAGCGTTGGTACAAGAAGGTTAATTTTTGGATATTAGGCTCGAAAATTGATCGATAAAGGTTAGTATTAGACTAGCAAAATTCATTGATGAATGTAAGCATTGGTACAAGAAGGTTAATTTTTGGATGTTGGCATTACACATGGAAAATTAATTGATAAATGTTAGCAGTAGACTAGGAAAATTGATGATAAATGTTAGCTTCAGGCTAGGAAAATTAAATGATAAATGTTAGCATTAGAATAGAAAAAATGTTTGATAAAAGTTACCGTACCATTACACTAGGCTAGGAAAATTGATGGATAAATTTTAGCATTAGAGTAGGAAAACTTGATTGATAAATCTTAGTATTAGACTAGGAAATTGAATGATAAATGTGAGCATTACACTACGAAAACTGATGGATAAATAGGCCTATTACCATTATTAGATTAGGAAAATTGATTGATACAGTTAACAGTGGAGTAGGAAAATTGACGAATAAACGTTGACATTAGGCTAGAAAAATTGATTGTAAGCATTGGCATAAGAAGGTAGGTTATTGGATGTTGGCATTAGACTAAGTAAATTAATGTATAACTAGATGTTCATCTTCCTGGGGGAAAATAATACGAGACTTCTGCCAGCTCCATTTCACCATCATTCTCCACTTCATACTTTGAAGGTTACTGATATTTCCGTAAAACTCAATTGTATGCAATGCAAACAAACTGATTTTGTCTCATGAAAAAATAAATGTTGATTTTAAATCATTTGTGGTTTGGGTAAATCCGATGTCCGACTAAGTATTTCAACCCAGCTCAGTTCATTCATGACAATTTCAAACCCTGCGCTTCTAATTATTACGCCAGCTCAGCATATGAACCCAACTGACTAAAATCAATTGTTAAATTTAACTTTTAAAAAGTGATTTTTGGAGAGGTTCATTTGGGGGTTAGTACCCCCAAACCATGAAAAGAACTGTCTTTTAAATATCTACTGATGTCGAAAAAAAACATCGCCCTAGCTCAAGCCGTTCAGAATAATTGATTTGGTGTGGTCCATTTAAGAAGGTTCCAGAGGGGAGTACTCAAAACAATGTCAAACATTTTGTCTCTTAAATATCTTTTGACGTAAAAAATACTGGAGCCTTAGCTTCTTTTTCTCCGATTTTATGTTGATCTCCAAAAAAAAAAAAAAGGTCCTTTGTCTGAGTTCTGCAACTTTTCTCCGCGATTTGTGTGACATACCACCAGAGCGAGGTGCCGTGAACCGCAGCTGTCTACGGTTTTTGGTGGGAAACAATAACGTCGAAATTCGCAAAATTTTAGTGCGAAAATGCCGGAAAAAATTTCGCACTTTTTTGCGCTTATAGAGAACACTGCTGGTACCTCCACATTATGTCCAAAAAACTGGAGTTTTAGCTTAAGCCATTCAACGCAATGACATTTGGGAGTTTTTGGGGGGAAGGTACCCCCAAACTATGTTCAAGTATTTGTCACTTAAATATCTACTGATATCAAAAAAACTAGCACCCTAACTTAAGCTGTTAAAAAAATTGATTTTGAGGGGGATTTTTATAGAAAATAAAACCGGATACCCTTTCATCATATCTAATGTCAAAATAAGTAAGTTAAAAACGACTTTGTTCTAATCAAAAAATGTGCTGGATTCAATATGATTTTGGAATTAGAAAACCACTGGCCAAGTAGATGATTGAACCCAGGTCTATTCAATCACAATGGTTTCCTATGCTGGCGCCTTTAAGCACTAGTCCACAGTTGCACATATGTATGCATGACGAAAATCAGTTATTAAAATCATGTATTAAACTTCGTTATTGTTTTTGGTGCGTCTGCCACAAACCACGTGACGTAGCAACTCCAAAAATGCAGCTGCACAACTTCATGTATAGACTTATCATATCTCCAAAGTTCAAGTTTCTAGCTTTGATGGTTTTAGAGTTTTTGTTAAATTTAGCTTTTAAAAAGTGATTTTTTGGATAGATGTTTGGTACCCCCAGGATGTGTCAAAAAGTTTGTCTTTTAAATGTCTACTGATATCCAAAAAATTTTAGTGCTTTAGTTCAAGCTGTTAAAAATAATTGAATTTTGGGGTTCATTTGGGAAGGTTCCGGAGGGATGGTACCACGAACTATGTCAGTGTTTTGTAGTTTAAATACCTACTAATATCAAGAAGACTGAAACCTTAGATTGAATCATTTAAAAATTGATTTTTGTGGGGTTCATTTGGGTATTTTCGGGGGGGGTGCACCTTCAAAGTATTTCCAAGTTTTTGTCTTTTCAGTGTTTCATAATATCGAATATAAACTAGAATTCTAGCTCAAGTCGTTGAAAAAATCGGTGTTCAGGGGTCCATTTGGGGGGTCATCGGGGGGTTAGCACCCCAAAACTCGGTCAAAATGTTTGCCTATGAAATATGTAATGATATGAAAAACACAGGCATCGTAAATTTGGTCGTGCAAAAATTTGATTTTTGGGGGTACCGAGGAGAAGTGGCACCCTTCAAACTATGTTGAAAAATTTGTGAGTTAAGTATCTGTTAATATCCAAACAAAGTTGGCACCCTATTTTGGGCCAAGCAAAAAATTAATTTTTGATGGGTCCATTTTGGGGGGGGGTTCAGGGAGGGTATTCCCAAATGATGGCAAAATATTCATCTTTTAGATATGTGCTGATATTAAAAAAGAATTAGTGCCCCAGTTTGAGCCAATAAAAAAATTGATTTTCGGGGGGTCTGTTTTGGGGTGGTACCCGGGGGGTGGCACCTCCAAACTATGTCAAAATATTCATCTCCAAAATATCTATTGCTGATATCAAAAAACACTAGCACCTTCAAATTAAGTCGTTCAAAAGAGTGGTTTTGGGAGGAATTCCCGAGGGGGGTGACACCCCCAAACCACGTCAATATATTTGTGTGTTAAATATCTACTGACAGCAAAATACAATGGCACCCAAGCTTGAGCCACTCAAAAAATTGGTTTTTGTGGGGGTCCATTTGGAATGGGGCTTTAGCGGGGTGGTACCCCCAAACTCTGTCAAACTATTTGCCTCTAAATATCTATCGATATAAAAATACACTGGCACTGTAAATTTGGTCATTCTAAAATTTGTTTTTTGGGGGGTGTATTTAGGGAGGTCTCCGAGGGGGTCACCCCCAAACTTTCAAAATGTTTGTCTGTAAGGTATGTATTGATATCAAAAAAAATTGGCACCTTAGTTTGAGCCAATCAAAAAATTAATTTCTGGGCGGTCCATTTTGGGGGGATTCTTGAGGGGTAATACCCCCAAACGATGTCAAAACATTTATCTCTTAGATATGTGCTGATATCCATAAAAAACTAGTGCCCTAGCTTGAGCCAATTAAAAATTGACTTTTAGGGATCCCCAAGGGGAGGTGATACCCTTGAACCACAACAAAGTACTTGTCTCTTAAATATCTACTAATATCAAAAAACACTGGCACCTTAAATTAAATCGTCCAAAAAATTGATTTTTGGGTGGTCCATTTTGGTCCCCAAGGGGTGTGTGTGGTAACCCCAAACCACGTCAAAATATTTTTCTCCTAAATATCTACTGATATCAAAAAACACAGGCACCTTAAATTAAATCGTCCAAAAAATTGATTTTTGGGTGGTCCATTTTGGTCCCCGAGGGGTGTGGTAACCCCAAACCACGTCAAAATATTTTTCTCCTAAATATCTACTGATATCAAGAAACACTGGCACCTTAAATTAAGCCCTTCAAGAAATAGATTTCAGAGGGGTCCATTTTGGTTCCCAAGGGGGGGTACCCCCCAACCACGTTAAAATATTTGTCTCCAAAATATCTACTGATACCAAAAAACACTGGCTTCTTAGTTAAAGTCGTTAAAAAAATAGGTTTTTGACGGGACCATTTTGGTCCTCGAGGGGAGGTGGTACCCCCCAACAACGTCAAAATATTTTTTTCCTAAGTATCTACTGATATCAAAAAAACACTGGCACCCTATGTTAAGTCGTTTAAAAAAGTGATAATTGGGGTGGCCGTTTGGGGGGTCCCCAAGAGGGTGGTCCCCCCAAACTATGTCAGGGTATTTGTCTCTTTATTGTGTCTTGATATCAAAGATGTAGCACCCCTAGCTTAAGCCGTCAAAAAACTGATATTTGTTTGGGTCCATTTGGGGTTTTTGGGGGTTTGGTGCCCCCAAATTATGTCAAAATAGTTTTGTCCTAAAAATTTCTACGCACACCCAAAAAAAGTAGCGCACTTGCTTGTGGTGTTAAGAAAGTGCTCTTTGGAGTGTCTTCACAGAGAATGAAACCTGATACCCTCTGATCATACCTAGTGTCAAACAAAAAATATTCAAAGAGATTTTGACATAATCAAAAAAAAATTAATATGCTAGATTCAATTCAATATAATCTTGGATTGATTAAAGCAATGACGAAGTAGATGATTGAGCCCAGGTCTTAGGTTTAAGCACTGGCACCTTGAACCATTTGGCCACGGCTGCACACAAGCGTAGGTGTCTACCTCCAAAGTACATCAAAATATTGTTGCGTTTAAAATTTCTAGTGATAGCAAAAGAAACTAACGCGCTAGCTTGAGGTCTTTAGAAGCTAATTTTTGGGACGTCTTCACAGAGAATGAAACCTGATATCCTCTGATCATATCTAGCGTGAAACAAAAAATGTTATAAACGATTTTGTCGTAATTAAAAAAGAAAAATTAATATGCTAGATTCAATATAATCTTGGTTTGATAAAAGCGATGACCAAGCAGAGTATTGAACCCAAGTCTTAATTGTGAGTTGTGTTGCCTTTAACCACTTGGCCACAGCAGCACGCGCGTGAACGTGACTAAAATCACTTAATAAACTTCGCTGTCACAAGTTTAGGGTGCATCTGCCTCAAATCTTGTGACGTAGTGCCTCCAAAATTGCAGTGACGCAAGTTCATGTATAGACTTATCATCTGTCTTAATTTCATGTTTCTAGCTTTGGTGGTTTTGGAGTATTTGTCACCATAATGTGATTTGCTTAACAAATAAATAAATAAAGAAAAATAAAGTATTGGAATCGTCATGGTTTATCTTGGAGAGCTGAAAGGGCATGCCCAGACGCTTCTAAATTCGAAAGTTTTATTCCCCTAGTGCCATTAGTTTTCAAGCTAGAGCTGTTTAAACCTACAATTGGCATTTCATTTTTTGGCTCGGAAACCTGAATCACGTGACTGATTGCCCCCAAAATTGGCACTAAGAATGATTTTAGTATGTACCCCAGCTAAGATCTAAATTTCCAGTTTCTACCTTTAGCCGTTTCAAAGTTAGAGTGTTTTCAAACTTTGTTTACGAATTCCTAAATTTTGCCGGAAAAAACATAAGGACTTCCGACGCAAAGCGCTGCGGAAGTCCCAAATATTAGCATTAGGCTAGGACATTTGATTGAGAACTGTTAGCTCTTAACCGGAAAAATTAATTGATGAACACTAGCATTAGGCTAGGAAAATTGATTGACAATTGTTAGCATTAGACTAGGAAAATTGATTGATGTATGCTAGAAGTAGACTAGGAAAATTAGTTTATGTATTTAAGCATTGGTATAGGAAGGTTGATTGCTGCATGTTGACATTGGGCTTGAAAATTTGAAGAAAATGTTAGCGTTTGGCTAAAAATTTTGATTGATGAATTTTAACATTAGGATAACACTCCAATTCGATATTTAAAGAATGGCACTCTAGCTCCTGCTAAAAAGTGCCAAATCCGACTCCGCCGCCACTCCAGTCTATAAATTGCAAGACTGGTTTCTGGAATGGATATGTTCTACCTGTGTGGGTGAATAATTATGGTTTTATTTATGGTAGGCATGGTATAGCATGTAGTAGGCATAGTGTGGCACGGTAGACATAGTATGGCAGTGTAGACTTAGTATGGCATATAGTAGGCATAGAGCATGCCACATTGGGCGCCGCAGCTTGGTACAGCATTGTAACCTTAGCGTGACACCCTAATAGGTTTAGTATAGTGTAACACTAGGCATATGGCATAGTTGGCTTAATATGTATGGATCAGCAGGCACTGCAGGTTAGTATGTCATAGCAGGGATAGCATCAGAGTATGGCATATAGGGGGCATTTTATGGAGCAGTAGGCATAGTATTAGCAAGCATAATATGCCACAATATGCGCTGCAGGCTAATATGACATTGTAGGCATAGAATGGCATATACATGGTAAGCTTATAATGGCACAGTAGGCATAGTATCCCACAGTAGGCACTACAGCTTAGCATGCATAGTAGGCGTAGTATGGCATAGTTGACATACTAAGCCTATAGCATTTAAGCATAGTTGGCAGCGTGGCGGAATGGGTTAAGACGTCGTTTTTACGACAACGCTGATCAAATGATCTGGGTTCAACCTGCCCTTTGTTCATGCTGTTGTGTCCTTGGATAAAGCGCTTTACGATAATTATCTCAGCTTAGTGGCTTCGAACAAGCAGCGAATTCGGTGGGCAAGAATTTGAAGAAATCTACAGGAACATTGGATAATCGGAAACTCCTAAGCAGGTGCGGATTCATCCAATCACAAAGTAGTCACTGCAATGAAAAGTGTGTGGAACGTCCAATAAGTAAGCATCTGATGCTGTTCGGTGACAGGAGGATAAATATGCGCTACAACAACAATACAGGGTGGGCCGTAAATAACGCACCAAAGCATATAAAACAATTCTGATAATTATAACAAAAGGGTGGGCCGTAAGTTACGCACCCAAGAATTAAAAGTAAATTGTGATGTGAAATAATGTAAATATCTTTTCTTTGGGTATCTGTTAAATTTAATTTCAATTATCAATATTGTTTAATATGCTTTGGTGCGTTATTTACGGCCCACCCTGTATACTGTGGTGGGCTTATGGCACCGTAGGCATAGTATAGCACAGTAGGAGTCCTATGTCATAGTAGGCTTAGTATGGCATTGCAGGCTACAAGAAGTAGGCTTATTATGGCACCCAAGTAAGCAAAGCACGTCACAGTAGGCACTGCTGCTTACTCTCGCATAGTTGGCTTATTATTGCACAGTATCCCACAGTAGGCACTGCAGCTTAGTATGTTATAGTAGGGATAACATGACATCTTAGAGGGCAGATTATGGCATACACGAGGCTTCTTATGTAAAAATAGGCATAGTATTAGTGAGCATGGTGTGCCACAGTAGGTGCTGCAGCTTAGTATGACATTGTAGGCATAACATGGCATGAACTATGACCATAACGAGGTGGAAAAGTCTATGTGCCTCAAAGACCCACAGAGCTGTACTGGCTGGAGATTCAATTCTCCTGATAGGGTTACCCATGCCAGATAGGTCTGATGGTAGAAGCGAGACGAAGTATAGTTCAAATCAAACAAGTTGAAAAACTTCAAACCTGGGTTGGTTATGCTCATCAGTTGGGATAAGCATGTAACCTAGAAGGACAACTCTGATATAAAACCTCTCCGCAGTTAGATTAAACTGCAAAACAAATCATGATGAGCACAAATAATGAAAATTACATGAGTGACGTTAATGGGGCCACCTTCGCAAGTGGAACATCATCCGGCAGGGGAGCACCTAAGGACTCCCAGGTCGTCATTCAGCGAAACCCCTATGGCGTTCGAGTCTTAGGCAGAGGGGCTCGTTTAAAAAATAAGCGACAATCTCTACCAGCCCTAGTGGCAGCTCCATCAATGTGCCCGCTACACGTTTGGAGAGGCAAATGGGGGCAGTGCAGAGTATTTGTTCTCCAGATAATGTCACACACTCACGGGTCAACCATCACCAACTGCTTTTGGGCAATTGCAATATCCTCACCCTCACAGGAAAGAATTGGTTGAGGAAGCAAAGCGGTATCATCTCGATATTATCGGAGTTTCTTCAACCAAACAACATGACTCTGGAACTGAGGATCTGAATGGTAGATGGAAACTCTTCTATTCTGGTGCTGATCCTAGTATGTCTGCTCAAGCGGATGTGGGGATTCTCACAAGCCCCCAGTTGTCAGACTGTGTGTCAGATTGGATTTCTTTGGGATCAAGAGTCTGTATGCTGAAGCTCAAGGTATTGTATTGGTCATTGTGCCTATTCCAGGTATATGCCCCCAATGCCACGAGTCAATATCACGCGTTTGTGGATGAAGTAAATGATGCTCTTCTACGAGTATCACCGACTCAATCCACAGTCCTTATGAGGGATTTTAACGCACATGTTGGAACAGACACAGATACGTGGAAGGGTGTGATCGGAAAACATGGAGTCACTGGACTGAATGAGAACGGAAGGTATTCATTGCAGCTCTGTTGTAGCAACGAACTCCGCATTATGAATACCTTTTTCAAGTACAGAAAGGTTCACAAGTATACATGATATCGACCTAGTATGGATCAAAAATCTTTGATAGATTTTTGCATAGTTTCGTCAGATTTGTTTTCTGATGTGCTGGACGTTCAAGTGAAGCGAGGTGCTGAATTGTGAACTGATCACCATCTGGTAGTATGTTCCTTACGACTTTCGAAACCTTGGCCAAACAGGAGATCCAACAGGTCGTCTGTGACCTACCGGATCAATTGGGAGGCTTTGACTTCTGCTTGGCCTCGAAACTGTGGCCCAGTTGATGAAAATTTCGAGGCCAGGCAGACATATTACTTTGTTAATAACCGCTTACAAATCTATGTTTCAAGTGTAACTAATCAATATGTTTTTGTATATGTTGTTTAGAAATTCTCTTCTGATGATCCCATTAAGGGTGAAACAGACTGTTAAGAGTTTCTAAATTTGACTGTGAATAAAATTATACTCCATATTTATATATCTATTATAGTTTTCAACTTGTTGAAATAGGAAAATCCCTTTAAATACATATTGATTACTCAATTGATTATAAACATAAGAGAATTTCTAGCTCAGAACCAGACCAAAAACCTCAAACCTCTTACCATCCAAAGCTCAAATACGATAAATTCCAAGTTTACATGATTAAGAAATAAAAATTTGTAAAAGCACTCAACCGCTACTATTATACTGAACTATTTAGCTCCAAAATATCTTTGTATTCAGCAAATTTTAAGCTGGTCTTAGCAGCTAGTAGGCTACAGATAGTACTGTAGCTGTGCTGCCATTAAAATTCTTGAAAAAATCACATATGATGCAATAATTTAGTTGTTGAGATTAAGCCAAATGAAATGAAAATAAAACAATAATCCAGTTATAGTGGAATTGAAAGAACTTGAAAAATGATAAGAACTTCGTTTTGACAGATTTGATGGGTCCCTGGTCATGGAGGTACGCTAGAAATCATGAGCATGCTGATTCCCTAGCTAGCTTGAGCCTTCCTGCCCAGTGTTCACTGTATTGGTTCCTTGTTCTCTCTCCCCTACCATTACTAAAACCCATCACACCCAGTAACACAAATAGAAACGTCACATTTCCCACTCCATCTTAATTGTCAAATTTCTCCAGGTTCTCCAGTAGAATTGGTCCAGCCATGACCTTTACACTGTGAGCTTTCCTGCTTTTGCTGCCATGGTTACAGCCTCTTACTACTATCATACCTACACAGTATTAGTCATGAGAACTGTTCCTGCAGCATCAGTTGACAACATTTACAGGATTTCCATCATCTCCTTCTTGACTGTCCTGCCTCAAAGCCTTCACGCAAATCTATCTTTGGCTCTAGTCTACACTTTCTATTTTCGATCTTTGGTCCAGACCTTAAGGTGTGGGACTTTGCAAAGTTCCTCTGCTCCCCCATTCACTATCTCTCTAGAAAGAGTCCGTAGCACCACCACCTTCCACGACTAGCACTTTAGAACCACTGGGTTAGAGGAAGATACGAAGTTACAGAACAAAGAATTATTTGCCACATTAATTTGACAAGAAAGCGTTTAGGCAGTAAACCTGAGTCTTTGCTCCCGATTTCCTAATTGTTCGAAATAGTGCAGTAAGTACTGAAGTTAAGATGTTTTTAAAAAGAACTTCGACATATGAATCAAGTTCCGACACTACAAAAGAAAATAGCTTGCTTGGATACGTCCTCAGTTACCCTTGGAAAATTGCAATAAAAAATGCCAATGTATATTAGATTATAAAATATTACAGTAAAATTTGGCTATAATTTTTAGATTTTAGGAAAATATTGGTAGCATTCGGACCAATGTATACCTAACAATATACAAATAATATTAATTATTCTTAATTCACTAAAAGCTGTATCTATTGTTATTATTGTTGAAAATTCTTGCATATGTGTTAATGCATCAAAGATTACACCCTCAAGTCAATTTAGGGGTTAAAAATGGCCAAAACCAGATTTTCCTCAGATAAAATTTAGGGCAAAAGTTAGTCAACTTTTAGGGATCCATACTGAATACTTATTACTCTCATTGCTTGTAGTTGAGAGCCTGACATGTCCTGACCAAGTTGCAACCAAACACACATGTAATTTGGACTGTTTACATATGTTTTCCTTAAAACGGTTAGACACGGTGAATGTGTAATATGATAGTATTGTCCTGCTAGAGGTAAATTTGATCCAAATGATCTGAAATTTTAACTGTAGTGTTTTTACACAAAATGACCAAGGGAAAAAAAAAGGTAGGTGTGATTGGACCAAGTTGAATTTTTTAGCCTGCAACACCCTAGTAGTCATTGCAATAAAAATTGTGCAGATCGTCCAATAGTTAGCATCTGATGCTGTCTGGTGACATGAGGATAAATATGCACTAGAACAACAACAACCTTGAACGAACCATGCAAAACCAAAAAATTTAGAAGTCATTTTAATGTCAATCAATACAGTCCATAGTATACTCATTGAGCAAGATCAGCTTGTTTTTGTGCACAAAGTCTCTGAATTATGGACTTGACATTTGTCTGGTACCCATATACCATACTGTGCTGTCATCATAAATTATGCGATTAAAGGCGGTAAGATATACTTTATATTGTAAAGTAAATTGCTAACTTTTTTTCCAAAACCCCTAAGCAAGATGAATGGACATTACGTATAAGCATCCATTTTAAATCCTCGCGGCACACAGATTGGGAAAGCACATTACGTATAAGTATACATTTTAAATCCTCGCGGCACACAGATTGGGAAATCTGTTATGATAGATAAGGATAAAATATTAAAGCATTAACACCAATTTTTCTCAAGAACATCTGTAGGAGAATGCGATCCATCAAACTGACACAGATTCAGTTACAGTAACTTGATATAAACTGTACATAACATCCTGGTGCAACTGACCTGGGCCCACATGACAAAAATTTCCTTGTTTGCATGAATAATATTGTTTTGAAGTTTTATTTTTTGAATTTTTTTGAACATTATTTTGAAGTAGAAATGCATCCGATGTCACAATGAGATATTTATTACGTACTAAAGCAGGTTTCGAACTTCTCGCAACAAAAGTTTTAACGCTTGTTGGGCGAGACAGTTCGTAAGTGGTAGTTGGTCTACAAAGTTTTTTTTTGTTTGTTAGCGCCATTTAGCGAGTGAGAATGGCCTTTACTAGCTCGCTAACAGGTTCTGTCATGTGAACCCTGATCCAGACCAATTAAATTAAATTTTGATTTTCTGATAGCAAAAATAATAATGGCCTTTACGAGCTTGTTAACAGGTTCTGTCATGTGGGCCCTGATCCAGACCAATTAAATTTAATTTTGATTTTCTGATAACAAAAATAATACTTACCATGGCGCTTAGAGGGGCTGCATAGTTAAAAATATTATACACTGAACATATAACGCCATGATGGCGAACTGCCACTTGTCCCACCACTGTCACATATTTTGTGTAGCTCAATGCAGCAAAAAGAAGGAACAACAATAAGAGAACTGTTGACCCAACTTCTCTCTGAAACATTTAGGCAGAACTTAGTCGCCTAACCAAAAATTCACCAACAAAAGTCCAGCCAGGGCTGATAAATTTATGAAAAGAAAGAAATTCTATTTTATCATACAAGGCTTAGACAGCTGTTTGGTATTTTTGTTGCTTTGATAGAGTATCAAACTGGTTACTAGTGTTACATGTTACTTGTGAGTTTCGTAACCGCTTTTTGCTTTGATCGTTTTCCAAACTTTGCTTAATCTTTCCACTTGTTGTGCAGACTGCGATAGCAATGTAACAGACTAATGATTAGTTGCAGTAACCAGTTAGCTTATGATTGTGTTTTCAGTATTATTAGTAGTGTGCTAATATCATACTGTATTAAGTATGCTTAATCTATGTTCATTTAGTTTTCATAGTAATGTTTCGCTATTTGATTAAAGCTGTAATTTGGTTTTGTTAAGGCTCTGTTATGTATACTACAATTAAATCAAACAGCGAAGGTTCAATATGGATAGATTGTTGAAACATGAAAAGCTCAGCTAAGATCTGAATTCACCGTTAGCAGATAAGCAATATAAACATTGGCTGAAAACGTTTCAAAATTTTGTTAAAAGTGCATGAAATGCAGACAGAGAGGTTCACAAACTAGCCTTGCTAGTGAAATACATATCACCGACAACGTATTGCTCCATAGAAAGTGCCACCACTTACGATGATACACTAAGTATCCTAAAGCCAATCTACATCAAACCTAAAAACGAAGTATTTGCTCGGCATCTTTTGGCTATTCAATTGCAGCGCTCAGATGAAAGCATCGAAGAATATTTTCAAAAATTATGTGAACTCGCAAAGGACTGTAATTTTAAAGACGTTTCTGCGGATGAGAATCGAAATCAAGCTATCAGAAACTTGTTTATCAGTGGGTTAGCTTCTGGATTCATACGTCAACGCTTACTAGAGAATCGAACCCTTGATATTAAGACAGGGTACGATCCAGCTCAAACCTTAGATAGCACCCAGCGTAACTCAAAGTCATACACACAGCCTCGGATGGCGGCCAGTACAAAAGTATTTGCAGATGATTGTTCGACAGTAGCGTCGACTCCTCAGATTGTTTATGAGACTGCCCATGACAACACTGAGGTTGCGCTATCTTCGTTTGCTAGAAGAGACAACTTGTTTGTCGCTACTGCCTGGCAAAAGATGCTGAATGTTTCAAAAGCAGAAAGAAAAGGCACTTTGCCACAGTAAGCCAATCTAAAGTTAAAGACAACGCCATTAATTTGACCTGCGTGCAGTCTTCTGGCTAGCATAACCAAAAGGTCTTGAACGAGCTACTGTGGAGGTAGAGTTGATAGAATAGATGCAAAGACCCTTACGGACTCTGGAGCAACTGTATCTAGCAAAATAACAGAGATAATGATAGCTTAAGTCCACGTTTTTCTGTGAATTTTAGTTCAAAAGAGCCTTATGTCCATGCAGATTTTTGGTTCCAATTCAACATCACGACTTTTTTCCAGCTAGCCAGTTACATTCAGCACAGCGAGTGATGACACTTGATTGCATTAGCAGTGTGTCAAATAAGTCAAGTGAAAGAACATTAATTGAAGACTATTTTTAACAAAAGCTGTGAGAATTTTGTATTATCAGAAGACAAGAAATAATGATCAGCATTCTTTAGCATCACTTAGTTGGCTTACTTTAGCATCATTTGGGATTTGCCCAAAAAGTTATATGCTTTAGAGCTGCTAATGCACGAACAACTAGAATACACCAATGATGAGCAATGATAATGCCTATTATTTTTGAGTAGTTTTGAAGAACATATATTATTGTCTAGTCATAAAGTGAGAACTATGTACTGGTATAAGCTATGAAGCTTGCATAATGCATAGTTGTGATTAATCGCATAAACAGTTTGTACTTTTGAAAAAAAATGAAACTAACTGTTACAACCTTCATTTACATGCAATCGATTTAAAACATAAATCGATGTAAACTTTGTTTTTACGATAAATTGATTGTTTTGCCATAGTGATGTTATGTCTTACTAGTGTGAGGAACAATTTGTTTGCTGAAAAAAACAACAACATTGATTTATATTCTAAATCGATTGCATGCAACATAGGAAGCAAATTGCTCTTCTAATTGAGTTTACTAAGTGCATGAAAGTGCAGCACAGTTGTGCAAAATGCAGATGTTTCAAAATTATTGCGTGCATTGAAGTACCAGTAGCATAGCAAAGCTGTTTAAAAGCAATGATTCCTAAGTGCTAATTGAGTCACTAATATGCTTACTTATTAAGTGCATTGGAGCAGCATATCGCTTCCAGAGTAAATTTGTTTAAGTGCAATGATTTCTACAAGCCAGTTAAGATTCTTTATGTGCTCATTTTTCAAGTTTTTTTTTGTATAATTTTCAGGGGTTACAACAAGTTGTTGAACCGTCATTATGCACCTCTTACCAATGAGCTAATCCCGACATTGCAATGATGATGGTGCCAGAAAATGTAATTTGTTTAGTAATATTTGAGTCAAGAAAATGCAATTACCGACCCTAAATTGCAAGTGCTTTTTTAGCCCAGTAAAAATCAGTATGCAATTTTTTATCAACAAGCTAAGAGCCCAACTTTGAATGATAATATAGTCCAGTAGTTACTCAATTTTTATTTAGTGACTTTTAAACAAATTTTTAGTGATTACAGATGCAACTTTTAATGAGAGCTTAATGACCAATAACGTTTCTTTTAATTTGTAGAGAAAGGAATGTACCGATGTCAAAAGCAGTTTTAGTTTGTGATTTTTGGGTTTAAAAAATATGCAGTGAGTGTGGCAAGTTCTAAACTAGTCATTATCAGCGTTTAACTTTTTACTGACGAGCTAAGCCCTAAAGCAATACAGATACTTTAGTCACTCAGTTTTTTCTACGATACTTTTTGAGTAAATTTTTAGTGATTATGGATGCAACTTTTAGCGATATCTTAATACCAAATTATATTTCACAACAGAAAGTGACCAAATGCAGTTTTCTGACTTGCAGAGAAAGGGATATACAGAAACCAAAACTGAATTGGCCTTTCAATTTGACTGCACTTGAAATGTGAGACTTGCTTAAACTTCCTGAAGACTAACCGACTATAACTGTTTAGTTGGTTTTAAAATTAAATTGCATATTCTCCATTAAAGGTAAATTAGAGAAATTTCTATTTCAAAATTTCCATTTCAAATTTTACTTTATCAGTTTCTCCAAATTAAAGTTCCAAGCAGATTAAACTTTAAGTGGATAGGGATATTAAGTGTACATCGTAATAGTAGACTATAGCGCAGTAACAATGATGATTTAGTTAAGTGCAAATTAGTGTTAACAAAGTCATGATAACGCTTTACTATGAAACAGTACCATACATAATATCGGTACAGTACAAGAAGAATAGATAGAACGTGATTTGACATATATACATGTATACATACTAGTATAATATGCTGCATTGAATTAGTTCAAAACAACCATTTTTTGACAAATTAATAGTAGTTAATGATAACAATTCTTTGACTTTTTCAAATTGCATTTGCATTAAACAATGTGTAAATTTAGGCTTAAGTCCAGTTATGCCATAATCGTTAGTAAGCTGCTTCAAAGCAAGAAAGACCTAAGTCCAACAACTTGTCAAAAAATACTATAGCACAACCTGGTGGAAAACCATTACGTGAGTTATCATGGCATATATACTACTTCTAATTAAACCACTGCAAGTGTTGGTGTGTTAAACCACACAAAAGTAATAATTGCAAACGCATTGCCAAGGACAGTTTTTTGCGATTTTCTCAAAATGCAAAAAATGGACTAAAGTCTTTTTAGTATACACGCAGTGATATGATGTCCACGCTTAGTGATGCAAGTGCAATTCAGTTGAGCTAAGCAGAGTGCCAGTGTGATACTGGTCGAGAATCCTCTTTCTGGTGACCTTGTTGACAGACTTTGATCAGAGTAATCTGGGAAGAGGATATGATGGCAAGTGCAGAAATTGTCCTTGGGTGTGGTTTGAAGGTTCAGGTGGGCTGCCAGGATAGCCTATGGGTGAATTCAGATGCTGATGAAACACTAGCCTAATGGGAAAGCAGACATACGAGGAAGTGCAACTCACAGTTGTGAAAAAAGCTTACATATTACATATTGCAAAGTATAAGCAAAAAAGAGTAAAATTTACATTCATTTTTCCCGTACATCAAAATATTCAGCCCTATAACAACTAACTGCAGCAAATCAAATTTACCTATGACACAAATGACAACCAAATTACTAACACAGCATATCAAGGAAGAACCAAAGGTCATTTTTGACGCTACTGCTAATGAAAACAATAAATCATTCAGCAGTGGTTCTTAACCGTTAACGAGCAAAATGCCGAAACACAAAATCTCAAATTGGACAAAATCTCGAATAAGACAAAATCCAGAACCAACAAGATCTGGCATGGACAAAGAGCCAAATTGGAGAAAATTAATTGACAGATCTTGACAGATCAAGAAAAGATGTGACGTTCAGGGTTCAATTCCTCGATAGTGATGCATCATCAATTGCATAATTCAGAGGTAGTTGATAATCTGCAGTGCTAGTACAAGGCACAGGCTAAGGCACACACCGGTCTGCAACTTTTAGGCTTAGATGTTTAGGCACAGGTCGTTTAGGCACCCAGATTTTCATGTTCCCGGATTTTATGTGCCAGAGGTGAAAAAATTTTTTTTTAATATTTGAAAAAAAATTTTTCAATAACAATTTTTTTCAAAAACAAATTTGTTTTTCAAAGAAAAGAATTTTTTTAAAAGAAACAGTTTTTTTTAATTGTTTAAAATAACAGCTCTTTTAACTTTTTTTTTAATATTTTTTTAACAAAAAAGTTTTATTTTCATTGAAATGTTAATACCTTCAAAACTTTTCGTCTGACACTTGTCAATAACAACCGTCAGAACAGAAACCGCAGGAAAATGCCGAGCCGTGATTGGCTGGAAAAGAATCATTGGAAAAGTGCCATTTGTGTACAATCTTTAAGCTGTACAAGTGTACATGAATTCTTTTTTTCAGCAGAGGGCGGGGTTAAAAGTTTTGATGAAAGTGACTTCAAAAGCAGATAAATGGAAGAGCGAAAAAAGTTCCACAAAAATTGATTTCGTTTTGTATTTCATTCAATAATTAAAAATGTTTTCCACTACATGTTTGTAAAGTTTTCCTACCTAATCCGAATGCATGCAATCTCCAGCCCGTAGTCTCAAACTTTGTGGCACAAGTTGCTTGTGGCGCACAGCACGAATTACAACAACTAAAACTTTTCTTTTTGATTGTTTTTGGTCTTTACCTTACACTCGGGAGAAAAATATACATACCGTACATAACGTGAAAAAGTCACTGCTTGGGTGTGAACAAATTACCCTTGTCATCGTGCTGTATCCTGGGACAAAGTTTGAGCTAATCTGTCCTGCTCGATAAACTAGCAAAAGCAATCGATTTTGAAGCACAAATAAAATATTTAGTCAAATGCACACTTCGTTTTCAGGCTGACCTCGGTCCCTTATCCAGATTTTATCAGGGGAAAACCGAACCAAAAAATAAGTTAGTCGTTCATTTCACTTGCATGTGTTGGATAAGGATGTCTTAAGCAGCTGACAAATTGGATGCTGGGGTGCTGAACAACTGTCACAAGTAAAACAATAACAAATTTTAATTGCAGGGAATGTAGTGAGCGTGATAAATTTAAACTATACAGCACTTGTATGAAAAGTTTTACATGCAAAATTGTCGAAAATGGTTGTCGAGTCTGCAGCCACTTCTAATTCAACTCACACTACAAAAATAATTCGAAAGTAAAACAATAATTTGAAGCAGCATTTAATCCTGTTCAACTTCAAAAGTTTTTGAAGCAATTCTGAAGAACAGCAAGAATTTAAGATTGTTTTTACTAAAAGTGTATCTACAACAAGGTGAAACAATTAAACTTTAAAATATCCATTTAAAAATTGTTTTGACTATATTTACAACAAGGTGTAACGATAATACTGTAATAAATAGGAATCTGTAGAAAGATGAATCTTTAGCTTCTGAAGAGCTTTGTACTGCATTGTTTGATAGAGGTAGTCTCAAAATAACCATCAAAAGTCACGCGGCTTGCGGCGTGTGCTAATATTACACCAGCAATGCGTGCCCGTACATGCACAGTTTGAGACCGCAAACTGGAGATTGCATGTGTCTGGATTATGTAAGAAAAATTCGAGAACATGTAATAGAAAACATTTTTGTTATTGAAAAAAATACAGTAAGAAATCAATTTTTTGCAAAACTTTTTCTGCTCTCTTTCCATCTATCTACTTTTGAAGTCACTTTTGTCAAAACTTCTTTCCCCGCCCTCCGCCGAAAAAAAGAATTCGTGTACAGCTTAAAGATTGTACACAAATGAAGCTTTCTTATATCGATCCTTTTCCAGCCAATCATTGCCTGGCTTTTTTCTATAGCCACTTCTTTTTCTGCGCTCTCTATTCTGATGATTCTTTTTGACAAGTGTCTGATGAAAATCTTTGAAAATATTAACATTTAATCAAAGTAAAACTTTTTTGTTTGAAAAAAAAGTTTTTGAAAAAAAAATTTTTTTAAATTGGTTTTTGAAAACAATACTTTTCTTGAAAAAAATTCTAAAAAAATTTTGGAAAAAAATTTTTTTCACCTATGGTGTATATAACTCCCAGTGCCTAATTGGCGGTGCATGAACGACCGGCACCTAAACGTCCGCCCCTAAAAGTCACAGTCCGGGCAGAAACTTTCTCAGGAATTTTCTTTGATTTAAAAAGCACTTGATTAACAGTAAGCTAGTGATATCATATGTAGGGCCTACAAAAGGGGGCTCAGGGTGGTCACCCACCTGAGGGCTAAGCTGAAGGGGCCCCCATAAGATCGTAATAGTTCATGTGTTACAATGCTGTATCTATAGGCTATGTGCTCTGCAAAACTTCTTAATATGTATGGTAGCCAAGTGACTATTCAACTAGCGTCAAAATAACCGATACCAGAAGGCTAGTCTATTAGTTCTAAAGAATATTATTCTGCCACCAAACCTGCAGGGTGGTAAGAGTCAGATCCACTGGCGTCGATTTTGAGACACTAAAGGGGCGAAATATGTCTGGCCCCCTCAGTTTTTTAGCAAGCAATGCCCACTTGGCAAATTCGTTCTTTCAACCGGAAGCAAGCCCCATAATTTGAATTTATTTCACGAAATCAAGGTGCAAACAAGATATCCGAAATTCAGACTGAGATAGAACCAAAATGCGACGAAAACCTTTTATTTTGTTTTTTGTTTAGGGGGTTTTCCCCTGGAATTAGGGGCAAATTTCTGGAATAGACTGGAATGGAACCAGTTTGTGACTTTTTTTTTGTTTTTGGTCTTCACCTGAATATGGGGGGAAAATTCTGAAATTTCAAAATGAAATAGAACCAAACTTCCAAAAAAAGTTTTGCCCCCTCAGAATTTGCTGCATCAACAAAAAATCGATGTCTATGGTCAGATCTTTCAGGTTTCAATCGCAGTGGCTCTCTGGCTTTCTGTCTATGCCTAATCGACAGTGTAGCAGTTTGTGGAATTGATTGGGGCCACATCAATATTGTTCCTATTGTAGTGTTGAAGGTGTTAATGCCCCAGAGTAAGGTACTTGGACACTTGTTTGTGTTGGTTCTCTCAAAAGATGTCCATTCCAGTAGTCACTTTACAGACATGCCAAAATGGATCATTTTGCAAATATAAATTTAGTTTGTGCAAGGAACAATGATAACCCTACAAGATATGCAGAAACTTTAAAATACCAATTTCAGAACTAACCCACAGCTTCAACTCACTGGCTAGTTAATGCCTTGTATTTGTAAACCATTTTGACAATGCTTTTAACACTTGGCTTATCCTAACTACCTCTGGTGAATTATTACTGTCAATCACAAAGCATATGGCATTTCGATTCATTCAATATCAGCATAGCTAGTCATACAATGATGTCAGTATGAATCGTATTGGTTTTTGGAGTAAAGCAGATGTGTTGACTTTCTCGTTAACTTAATCAAATTTTGAAATAAAGCTTTTAAAATGTCTCGAAAACTACGAAAATTCAGTTAAGCTACAGTTTGATAATTCTATTAAGAATCTTGAATGAAACTGTGTTGCCTTATCATTTTAAAACAGCGATCTGCAAATGCATTTTGAACAGAGTTGGGCAAGCCCGCAAGTTAGTCCGCAAGTCCGCAATTGCGGACTAACGAAAAAAG
This sequence comes from Trididemnum nubilum, assembly GCA_963965965.1. NCBI lineage: Eukaryota > Metazoa > Chordata > Ascidiacea > Aplousobranchia > Didemnidae > Trididemnum > Trididemnum nubilum. The sequence continues at coordinate 50,200 of CAWYPQ010000164.1, forward strand.
TTGCGGACATGCAGACTTTGGCGGTTTAAATTGCGGACTTGCGATTGCGGACTATTTTTAATTTTAGTCCGCAATTCCACAAGTTTTATACAAATATTAAAATATCTTTCTATTTTTCTAAAATATTTATGTTTTTGCCCAGCCAAACATAAGAAATCAATTTAATTTTTTCGAGTTCAAGTTTGGCAAAAATATCGAGTTTTTCAAGTTCGGGCTGACAAAACTACTAAGTCTGCTTTTCGAGTTAATCGCTTTCTGTTTGTTGACATGCCGTTTTTTCGAGTTCGGCACAACAACCGACTTTTTTCGAGTTTAAGTTCGATTTGGCCGCCCTTGTTCAAAGTGTGGCTTTGTCGTTTTTTAACCATAAGTTTACAAAATTAGTCACTGTTGTATCATTTTTTGTATTAGTAGCCAGTGCCGTCACTACGGTGGGGCCCAGGGGCGCCGTACCCCCCCCTAACAACTGCTTGTGCCCCCCCATTTCGGTTTATTCAGGATGCGTTTTTGGAGCATCTCGTAACGACTAGACAACAGGCAATAATCGAAAAAGGATTAATAATTTTCAAACATAATTCTCGTTTGAAGTTTTCTCGATTGTTTGCACAATTGCTGGCCACCAACTGCTTTACATAAATGTGACCCAATAATCCGTCCTTTTAACACGCTTTTACGGATGTGGCGCGAAATAGGGATGTATGCATACAGAAGCGTTACCGGTATTTCGTTAGTGATTATGACCTGAAACAATACGTGAAAACATTTTTTTTAAAGATAGCTGTTTTTTTTAAGAGCACACTCAAGATTTATTTTAGATCGCAGTCAGCCGCGCAACCAGGGAAAGGGGCTAAGAGGGCATTAGAACAATTTAGCCAAGTCATTTAGAAAATATAACCAAAAAAAAAGAATAAGTGTTTAAACGTGTTTTGGACTTGACCTGAAGTATATTGGGGCTCAAGAGGCTAGACATTTTAAATCTTTTAATGACTTCTGAATTTTAGCAATTTACTGTAATTATTGATATGGTTTTAAAACGTGCGAAATGTGATTGAAATGGCATTAAAATTGCAATTTTTGCCGCAAAATCGCTAAAAATCACCCAGCAGCTGGAGGTTCTGCCCCCTCTGTGACACGCTTGAGTTGCATCTGTTTGTTCAGCACGGGACCTAAATTAAACAATTTTTGTGCAAAAAACATTTACCTTTGGTTTAAGCCCCCTCTCTCTAAGCAAAACCCTGTTTGCGCTACAGGTCGCATTCACTCCTGCTGACAGATTTTTCAAGCGATTGTACATACCGCATACGAAACGAGCGAATACTCGCTGCCGGGCTTATATGTCTCGTTTTTCAAAGATGAGTAAAAAATCGTAGCTTTAAAATATCAGTTTTTGTGTACAAAAGTTCAGTTTATTTTGTTGTGCCCCCCCATTTTCGGCTAGGGCCCCCTCACTTCGTTTGGTCTGGCGACGGCACTGCTGGTAGCGTTTGGTTATCTCGTTCCTACAGTATTTATGGAAACAAGGACTGAAAGTTTAGTAATACAAGCAGTAATATGAATGTTTTTTTTGCCTTTTCCTACCTCGAAAAAAAATTGTTTTCTTAGAATATATTGTTGCAAGCGGAAATGTGGATTGTACTTTGCTATTTGATGGCTTCTCACTGATTTCCAATGGCTTTTAATCTCCGAATCCCTAGCCTCATTGTAGCATTTTTAAGGATTCGTCGGTGGGTTGTGCATTATGCTTCCATGTAGTTTAGGCTCCTACTGTAAAAGCAGTAGCGCAACCAGGAGAGCTGGGGCTACAACCTCGCTTAGCCAAGTCACTTAAAAACTTTAGCCAAAATTACAGGCGTTTATATCTGTTTCGAGTTGGACATGAGAGTAAGAGGGGCTGGGCAATTCTTAAGTTTGCCATCCGAAAAAGGAACTCAATATCAAGTCATGCTGTGGTACATTTACTGCAATCAACGATGGTAAATAATTCCTTTTATTGTGCGAAATGTATCCATCATATATGCTTGCTATACTTCCCACAAGTCATAACTTTTGACTTATGTTTGCTAATCAACTCAGAGCAAATCAGTTTTGGACATGGTGATTGCAAAACTCTTCTAATCGATTCATAAAAAGTTGCGGACTTGCGGTTGCGGACTTCAAATATTACGAAGTTGCGGACTTGCGGTTGCGAATTTCAAGAATTACGAAGTTGCGGACTTGCGGTTGCGAACTTTAAGAATTACGAAGTTGCGGACTTGCGGTTGCGGATTCAAGAATCCTGAAACGATGTTGCGGACTTGCGGTTGCAGACTAAGCTTTTAAACGTGCAATTGCGGACTTGCGGTTGCGGATTAAGAAAATTAAAATTTGGTTGCGGATTTGCGGACTGCAGACTTGAAAAAAAACTTGCGGTGCACAGCACTAATTTTGAATCTCTGATGCTAGTTTCAGCAGTAGTGTTGGCAGATGCATATTTGTGCAGTGTTGTTGTCATAATAGCCAGTCCATCAGCCAAGAAAATTTGAAAACAGTTCAATGCCAACGGAAAGTATTTTAAATTCAAAAGTATGTAGTGCCTACTCAGTCAACATTACCAGAGATGGACACTTGCGGTGCAATTATTGCATTTATAATAGTGCTAGCGCCACAACTATTTTTAGACAGTTGCACTGACGCTTGTGCCGCAAGTATTTTAGCAACTTTGAGCGCAATCACGCAAGTGCAACTCAAATAAGATTAAGAGTACTTGTTTTCCAACAACTGTGATGAAAGTTTATCAAAAAACATTGACGAGGAAGATTCATAAAAGCCTTGTCATGGAAAATTGCATTCGTCTACTGCTTGCAAAATGTCGTAGTAGGACTCACAGCAGAAGTTCTCTTTTCTTGAAACTTTTTCTCTGAAATGTTTTGCCAATTTTTCAAAACTTCAAATTTTTTAATTGCGTATTTTAATAAATGGTTGAAAAATCAAATTTTAAAGAGAAAAACTATTTATTGTCTTTTCAAATACATACCCGTTTCTAAAAAATTTTTAAATATTGGTTTATGAAAAAATTTAAGGCGTTACTTGCAAACTGTCTTAAGTCTTACATAATTCAAAAACAAGAAACACCAACAACTTTTAGTTGTAATTTTTTGCCAGACTGGAAAGCTTGAAAGATATTGCTAACAGAAGTGACAACATCGATATAGCTCTTAATTATTATACTCGTATTTAGATGGTTCAATTTCTTTAAACAAAAACATGTGATTTTTGTAGCATGCTCCAGTCATCAGAGAGTGATGCTAATTGCTCCAGAAGCATAAATGCACAAATGCATCAGTAGCTCTAAGAAAATAGAACACAAAGTCACAATCTGGATCAGTTTCTGGTTGTCAGAAAATATGACTATGGATGGGATTCAAAACCATGACCACAACAACAGAGACATACACTGGATTAGAAGTTGCAACAGTCCTTCAACGCACGACAGGTATTAGACCACTCTGCCACTGTAGCATTGTTGATTAACATTCTACTTGTCCGTGTAGCTCTTAATTGATTTAATTTCTTCATACAAGATACATGATGATTTTTTTAGCATGCTCCATTCGTCAGATCAGAGTGATGCTAATTGCTGCAAGAGCACAAATGCATCGAAGCTAGTAATCAATTTCCTTGATGAGGCATTAGAAAAAAAAACAGTGACTCCAAAGTCGTTCGCTTGTAACCACAAGAAGACCTCATTGGTGGATATTAACACCCCCGACTCCTTTAAGTGCGAGTGTTGAGTGTGATTTTTTCATGTTCTTTGCCCAAAGTGAGCGGAGTTAAGCAACCTGCATTTTCAAATGCTTATATTTTCGAAAGGAATTCAACAATTTTTTTTGTTTACTATTTGTTAGTTAGTGTACATAATTTGTCTTGAATATTCGCTTTATATGGTAACCTATAGTGTAATCTGAGCAGTGAGTGAATGAGAATTACACTTTTTAAAACGTCACACTTGCAAGTGCGCTTGCGGTGCAATTATTTTGGGGGGATGGTGGAAACGCTAGCGCTGCAAGAATTTTAGAGTAGTTGTGCATGTACTTGTGATGCAACTATTGTGACTTGCGCTGCCTACCTCTGGATATTACAACTAACTACATACCTCTTTGAACCTCACTAGTTGGCTAGCTTATCAAACTGTAATTTTTTATCATCCAAATTTAATTTGAATTTTAATGTTCTCATATTTAACAGTTACAGTCATTCCCCTGAAGAGCCTCCTGGCAAAACAGCCTGTTGGGAATTATTTTATAGATGTTCTTTTTTAATTTTAATCTTGTTCTGACCAAACGTTATCAAACTCATATCTGGTTCACGGCAAAATGCTTACCTTGTTTTTTGAATATGTGAAAAAAATTGCAGTATAAAAGCCTTCTGTAACAGAACCAAGCAAATTGACACCAATAATAGTTGAATCATTTGTAAGCATTCCATACTTTAACCACAAAAGGCAGCTAAAAAATCATCAAAGTCCATTAGTCAAACTTAGGCACTACGCAGCACTATCATCATTACAAGTGCAATCAATATCCAAAAACAAACAAATTGGCTAAATTAAAACGTATGTAAATTTTCAAAAAATTAATTGTGGTTCTAGACTTCTGCACTTTTAGTTTTTCATTACATTATATGATATATTATCCAGTAAAAGAGATACTGCTTGAAATCGGTTTTATTGCTGAAATGAAACCTACTTGAGGTAATAAAAAAGTGTACCAAACCTTTTTCCACAATTCCCCTTATTTGTAGAAATACCAATCAATTTGTTTGACTTCGTACCATTGGTAACACCGCATTTTGCAATTTTGTAACATCACAAAAGGCCTACAGTAGATCACTACTAGTAGCCTACACTTACATGTATCAGTACAATTCGAAATAGGACTCAAAAATCAAAAGGTCCTTTCGCTGAATCCTGGCCAAGGCAACTTGGTGAATGAAAAATAATTGAAATTACAGTAGCAGTAGCCAGGGTCCAGATTTGGCTAGGCTTCTCATTGTGGATCCTGTGCAAACTCCCGAAAAACAAAATCTCAAAAAAAAATTCTGAACAGCCAAAATTTTGGATGGGGCAAAATCCAGAATTGAACAAAATACCAAAGTTCAAAATCCGTAATTGGACAAAATTCGGAATGGACAAAATCTTGAATGCAAAAATCCCGAATTGAACAAAATCTTTAAAATAGAAAAAATTTTGAAATATGGAAAATTTGAAAATATAGGGTTATCCGACAAAGTTTGGAAAAATAGGGTTATCCGACATGCCTGTACACCAAAGTACTATAAATATGAAGTACTGTGTTTCCTTGATGCTGAAAAATATAACAATTTATCTCAAATTGTCATAAATATTTCTAATTTCATCAATGAATTTACTAACTACATATCATCAGAGTCGTTTTTGAGGAAATTGAATGCAGGCAGAATGCCTGAAAATTAAACTTTTGTTGTATGCAATAATGAATGTTTTTCACTGTGGCTAAAATATTTTTGTTTGGAAAAATTGAAACTGCCACCGCACATTAGCGTTCAGAAAAGTGCATTTCAAATTTACAATTGAGCTTTGAGGTCATTATATTTTTTAAATGTTGTAGATTGAAGTAATGTTTTTTGGTTCTAGCAATGGAAAAAAAGTGGAAGAGGAACACGAGTTCAATGACAGCACAGAAAGAATATTTGTTAAGGAACCTGCAAAAATGCAAACCCAACGTGCAACTTTACGCTGAGCATCCTGTTTTGTTTTTTTCATTTTGATCAAAATAAATATATATTTTTGAAATTACAAACTTACATAAAAACGATTTTCGACATAAGGGTGCAGACAAAAGGACAAAGAGACACATTACCCTGTGATATGTGCTAACACTTTTGTGCTTCAAAAACTATTGCCACCACATAAAATTATCAGAAATCACAACTCATGTCAATTTCCATGGTGCTAAACTTTATCCTACGACAAACATAAACATGATGCAATCATATTACAAATTTTTTTTCAATTTTATTTTGCATGTTTTTCATCATCTAACCACTAAATTTTGCACCGCACGCAAAGACCAACCAAGAAAGTTGTTTTACAACCAAAACATGGTGTTTATTGAAAACATTGAAAGAATAAGTCCCTAAAACATTATTGAAGGGTAGGGCTGGATTGATGTTTTATGGAAATTTTATGACTTTTCAGTTTTAGAAAAAAAGTTTTCAATTTGCATGCATGGCTTTAACCTGCTGATTGAAGCCAGGATCTGCCCTACCAATGCTATATATAAAAATTTAGCAAAAATAACTTCAAGACTTTTGGAATATTCGTCAAACCTTCAAACGTTTGAGTTTTGAAAAAAATCAAAAAAAAGTGAAAACAAAGTCGCTTTTGATTGGCAGACCCTTCGATGACAAGTCGTTGGGGATCGCAGTGCATCTAATTTTGCGCGAGCAAGGCAAGTATCAGACCAGTAGGCTTCCATTCAGCAATTGAGGTCGTTCTTCAGTTGGAAAGTAATCAAAGAAAGAGCTGAGTTTGCTGTTACCAGCTACTTTAGGTGTTAAGTTCTCCAAAAAGGCCGAACTCCAGGCTGTCATTAGCTTGCACACTCTGACACCAGTCTAACACAACCGACAGGCCAGTTGGTACCGGCAGCTTAGCAAACTTCTACTCCTAACTCTGCAGTGCACATTTTTAAGTTATGATAACAGCACAGTATAAATATCATACAGTAGGTTCACTCCAAGCAAAAACCATTGTGACGTGTGTCTGCATTTTTTGAGAGCCAAGCTAAACTTTGGGGTCAAATTGACGTCATAATAATGACATCGTGAGCGGATACGAATTGTGCCAAATGATAGCAATTGTTCTGAAATTTTATGAATTTTGTCTTCACCAGACGGAATTAAGTCCTTCCCCTTTTTTTACGGCCCTAAATAGCGAAGAGCAGCACTTTTCACAACTGTCATACTCCTGACGTAACTTGGCGTAGCTTGCGTTGTGCTTTTCGGATCGAAATAAAATTGGTACCATTAAATCCGTTTAAGCTCGGGCTTTAATTCGCTCCATTTGTTACGTCACTTGTGTATGACGTCACAACGTCAGAAGCGTAACTACAACCCAAAATTGGAACTTTTCGTTCTTTTGATAACTTTAGTTATGGGGGGTTTTGCTCGCGTTTGACACCCAACAGTTTTGTTTTGCCCGAAATCTGCTCTGTATCGTCAACTACCTCTCCTGCAATTTTCTTTTTAATTAGTGAAGGATTTACGAAAATATCGTTCGTTGTTTGCATGACATGCTCAAGTTGTAACGATAAACGCAGCATTTAATAGCCGTTGTGCTTTATCTGATACAACTTAATTGTTACGTCATTGCTTTTAAGTTGAAGCAATGGTTGAAGCTGGCTGTTCCTAAATTTTCACCAATTTTCAGCATCATTTGTTGTTAATTTTATCGGAGAATAAAGCGACATTAATTTGTTCTTGCTTAGGTGAAAATTAAATTATCTTTTGGCATTGAAAGTCAGCGACTTCATTTTAGACAAATCAACAATAGCAATAAAAAAAAAAGTTTAAAAAAAAGTCTGCTGATAGTTTATAAATTCCGTGTACTAGCCTGTGTTCTTTATTATCATTCTTTTTTTTTATGCCAAAGCTGAAATGGTCGTACTTTTTTCTTAAATTTTGAGCAAAAATGAGCTTCCTGTGGCACAAATGAGCTTCGAGTCACCACCTGAACCACCTTCGCACAGTTTTAAAGGCATTCGCAAGAACTAAATTGCAAAATGTTGGAAGTCAATCAAAAGAATTAAATTAAATTATTACGGAGCAATGCGGCTATATCGCAACCAGTAGCGTACGCAATATTTTGAAAAGGGGAGGGGGGAGAGGGGCAGAAAATTTGAGAAGAACAAAGATCTGAATCAGAAATTGTTCTATTCAAATTTAGTCTGGTTTTTCGCCCAAAATTAGGTGAAGAGCAAAAAAAAGGTCTTCACTCAAATTTCCTCCGATTTTAAGCCTAATGCCTAAAAGAAACGCACAGAACATACTCTTTGTGTGATCAAACCTTATGCCAAACTTGCAAAGGGGAGGCCATGCCTCCATTTTGCTTACTTTTCTATGCAATTTTACAATCCTGGCGACCCAAAGCGTGGGGCCGTGGCACAATGTTCCCACCCCCCTAAATACGCCCCTGATCGCAACAGTGCGTGTGAACAGGTGTTAGTGAATTTTCGTACAGCAAGGTTGAAATTACACTCTTCGAGAAAGAGATGCATTTTCTAGTCCAAAGTTGGTTTTAGTAGTATTCTTTCTACTGGGCTACTTTTAAGTAGGCCACCTTCTATTTAACAGAACAACAACAACGTGTACAGAACACGCGACAACAAAACACAAGCAGTGGAATCTTCGAGCTAGAAAAATAAAATAATTAAAATTATGGAGTTATTTTTATGCAGCTGAAGTGCTGTTTCGAACCAAAAAATGCTGTTTTGAAACAAAAGACATCACTCAAGTCGCTGACTAATGACAATGACGTAACAATTAAGTTGTATCAGGTAAACCACAACGGCTATTAAATGCTGCGTTTATCGTTACAACTTGAGCATGTCATGCAAACAACGAACGATATTTTCGTAAATCCTTCACTAATTAAAAAGAAAATTGCAGGAGAGGTAGTTGACGATTCAGAGCAGATTTCGGGCAAAACAAAACTGTTGGGTGTCAAACGCGAGCAAAATCCCCCATAACTAAAGTTATCAAAAGAACGAAAAGTTCCAATTTTGGGTTGTAGTTACGCTTCTGACGTTGTGACGTCATACACAAGTGACGTAACAAATGGAGCGAATTAAAGCCCGAGCTTAAACGGATTTAATGGTACCAATTTTATTTCGATCCGAAAAGCACAACGCAAGCTACGCCAAGTTACGTCAGGAGTATGACAGTTGTGAAAAGTGCTGCTCTTCGCTATTTAGGGCCGTAAAAAAAGGGGAAGGACTTAATTCCGTCTGGTGAAGACAAAATTCATAAAATTTCAGAACAATTGCTATCATTTGGCACAATTCGTATCCGCTCACGATGTCACTATTATGACGTCAATTTGACCCCAAAGTTTAGCTTGGCTCTCAAAAAATGCGGACACACGTCACAATTAAGTGAACCTACTGTATGATATTTATACTGTGATAACAGTGTGAAGAGTTGGTTGGTGGTACAGAACTTGAGAACTGCCTTGATTAAAATGTTCATATCTTCGAAGCTTTTCGTCTGACACTTGTCAAGAAGAATCGTCAGAATGGAGAGCGCAGGAAAATGAGTGGCTATTTGTAGGAAAAGCCGAGAGCGCAGGAAAATGAGTGGCTATTTGTAGGAAAAGCCGAGCCATGATTGGTTGGAAAAAGACCAATGAGAAAGCGTCATTAGTGTACAATCTTTAAGCTGTACTCAATTTCTTTTTTTCGGCAGAGGGCGGGGTTAGAAGTTTTGATAAAAGTGGCTTCAACAGCAGATAGATGAAAAGGTGAGCGGTCTTGGGCAAGAATAGAAAATCTGCTGTCATCATAGTGTTGAGCGCAGGTAGGATTCTGTAAAAGATGAAGGCCGATTGCTGAATCAGAAGCAAGAGATTGGGTATTAGTCTGGGTGGAAGATTTGAACCGACGAGCATGAAGTAAGCGTTTTTGGGAAAAAAAGCAAGAACGGATAGATTTGGGGACAAGTTGTTTGCTTCTGTCCTGCAGCCTTTGGGAAGTACGGCCTACGTACCGACTGTCACAGTGGCATGAGAATTGATAAATCTCGTTGCTTTTCTGTAAAGCAGGCAGTACATCCTTGTTGGTAGCGGAGAGAAGCTCGTTGGTAGAGTAAACAACACGTGGTTCCATAGCAGAGAAGCACTGTTTGACAGCAGATTTAACTTGCTTTTCAAACCGGGTAAAAACAGAACAGAGCAATGGGAGACGTAGATAGACGGGGCATTTTTCGGGTCCAAATTTGGGCAGAGCGTGAAATTGTTTCATCTTCATAGCCATTAACGACTTGATAACGAGCTCAGGGTATCCATTAGTCAGTAGAATAAACTTGGTTTTGTCTAGTTTCGATGGCAATCTTTCAGGAGAGCAGATGGCTAGAGCCCGGTGAGTTAATGTCAGGATTAGGTTGGTTTTGTGTTTCCAAAGACTGAAGGAATTCCAGCATAGATATTGACTGGTGAATGTGGGTTTCCGATAGATGGAAGTAATGAACTTGAAAGGGGATTTTTCAACAAGAACATCCAGAAATGGGAGAGCCAGGTTAGATTCTTTTTAGGTTAGATACCTACCAACCCGAAGAGAGAAGGAGTTTTTGCAAAGTTTGAAGTCCTTATTGCTCAACTTCAGCACCATCGCCCTCAATCACCCGAAAAGCACTCCTCCTTAAAAGCCAAATTGAGCGATTCGGCACATGCTTACTGCGGCACGCCTGTTGATGCTGGCGATTTTCTCATGCCCACGGAATGTCTCAAAAATGAACTCCATTCTTGAAGACGAAACGAAATTTCTGACCCTCGGCCCATCAAGTGAAAAGGACAACATTTCAAAGATCAAATCCAGGATACAACGCTGCCTGCTGCAGTTGCACAAAGACAATTTGCTCCCTGCAAATTTATACAATCTTACTCGACCGACTGACTCTCAACGGCCGCACATGTACGGCCTTCTCAAAACACACAAAAAAGATGTGCCACTCCGACCCATTCTGTCGATGACTGGTTCAGCGCAACACCAGCTGGCCAAATATCTCTCTACCCTTCTCGAACCTGTTCTCACTCTCTATTCGAACAACTGCATACGGGACTCTTTCACCTTTGCTGACATCATCGAAACTTCAATTTTGGACCTTTCCACCATCTTTCTCTGCTCTTTCAACATTTCGAGTTTATTTACTAATGTACCTCTAGCGAAGAGTATGCAAATCTGTGCTGATGCTCTCTATAGTTCGGAACACCCTCCTGCACCTTTTACACAGCAAATCTTTGTCGAACTTATGGAGATAGCTACTTCTTCTGTTGAGTTTAGCTTCAATGACATCATGCATCGCCAAATTGACGGAGTCGCCATGGGATCACTCCTTGGACCAGCCCTTGCCAATATGTTTGTTGGTTACTATGAATCTCAACTTTTTCAAACCACTTCGAAACCGGAGATGTATTACCGCTATACAGATGACACCTTCGTAGTATTCAGCAACGAAGATGAATGCAATCTTTTCTTAGACAGCCTCAACTCGCTTCACCCTTCTCTTCGCTTTACTTTTAAAAAAAAATCTAACCTGGCTCTCCAATTTCTGGATGTTCTTGTTGAAAAATCCCCTTCCAAGTTCATTACTTCCATCTATCGGAAACCCACATTTACCAGTCAATATCTATGCTGGAATTCCTTCAGTCTTTGGAAACACAAAACCAACCTAATCCTGACATTAACTCACCGGGCTCTAGCCATCTGCTCTCCTGAAAGATTGCCATCGAAACTAGACAAAACCAAGTTTATTCTACTGACTAATGGATACCCTGAGCTCGTTATCAAGTCGTTAATGGCTATGAAGATGAAACAATTTCACGCTCTGCCCAAATTTGGACCCGAAAAATGCCCCGTCTATCTACGTCTCCCATTGCTCTGTTCTGTTTTTACCCTGTTTGAAAAGCAAGTTAAATCTGCTGTCAAACAGTGCTTCTCTGCTATGGAACCACGTGTTGTTTACTCTACCAACGAGCTTCTCTCCGCTACCAACAAGGATGTACTGCCTGCTTTACAGAAAAGCAACGAGATTTATCAATTCTCATGCCACTGTGACAGTCGGTACGTAGGCCGTACTTCCCAAAGGCTGCAGGACAGAAGCAAACAACTTGTCCCCAAATCTATCCGTTCTTGCTTTTTTTCCCAATTTCTGGATGTTCTTGTTGAAAAATCCCCTTCCAAGTTCATTACTTCCATCTATCGGAAACCCACATTCACCAGTCAATATCTATGCTGGAATTCCTTCAGTCTTTGGAAACACAAAACCAACCTAATCCTGACATTAACTCACCGGGCTCTAGCCATCTGCTCTCCTGAAAGATTGCCATCGAAACTAGACAAAACCAAGTTTATTCTACTGACTAATGGATACCCTGAGCTCGTTATCAAGTCGTTAATGGCTATGAAGATGAAACAATTTCACGCTCTGCCCAAATTTGGACCCGAAAAATGCCCCGTCTATCTACGTCTCCCATTGCTCTGTTCTGTTTTTACCCGGTTTGAAAAGCAAGTTAAATCTGCTGTCAAACAGTGCTTCTCTGCTATGGAACCACGTGTTGTTTACTCTACCAACGAGCTTCTCTCCGCTACCAACAAGGATGTACTGCCTGCTTTACAGAAAAGCAACGAGATTTATCAATTCTCATGCCACTGTGACAGTCGGTACGTAGGCCGTACTTCCCAAAGGCTGCAGGACAGAAGCAAACAACTTGTCCCCAAATCTATCCGTTCTTGCTTTTTTTCCCAAAAACGCTTACTTCATGCTCGTCGGTTCAAATCTTCCACCCAGACTAATACCCAATCTCTTGCTTCTGATTCAGCAATCGGCCTTCATCTTTTACAGAATCCTACCTGCGCTCAACACTATGATGACAGCAGATTTTCTATTCTTGCCCAAGATCGCTCACCTTTTCATCTATCTGCTGTTGAAGCCACTTTTATCAAAACTTCTAACCCCGCCCTCTGCCGAAAAAAAGAAATTGAGTACAGCTTAAAGATTGTACACTAATGACGCTTTCTCATTGGTCTTTTTCCAACCAATCATGGCTCGGCTTTTCCTACAAATAGCCACTCATTTTCCTGCGCTCTCGGCTTTTCCTACAAATAGCCACTCATTTTCCTGCGCTCTCCATTCTGACGATTCTTCTTGACAAGTGTCAGACGAAAAGCTTCGAAGATATGAACATTTTAATCAAGGCAATTTTTAAGTTCTGTACCACCAACCAACTCTTCAAGTAACATATTTTGCTCAAAAATAACCTTTACCCCTGTTTATTCAAGACACCAAGCCAACATTTCAACATTACTCATGTTTCAGTGAGCGCACAAGAAAGAACACATTGTACAGCAAAATGTACTTGTATGCAATGTTTCAAAGCCTTGAAAAGCATCAAATTTCATTTGATATGTATCTGCAATAAAAAGCAAATACCGCAACTAACAGATTTGAAGTTCTGTAGCTTTGAGGGCTCACACACTGTACAACAACCATTTCACTAAAATGCATAAAGCAATATTGTCAGTATTATGGTAAGTTAGCATTGCAGTTTATTATCAGTGATCACTCAGGTCAAGACATTGCAGCGCTTTTCATTTCAGCTAGAAAAAATTCAAAAATACTGTGTATACCGATATTTAGATAGTCTTGTATTACACTTCTTTTTTTGTAAGAACAGTTTCCTAAGAACACAAGATTCGTTTTTGTTCAAAATTTAAAAGTTCAAAAAGAGCAATGCCAGGCTCAGCATCAAAAAATTAATCGAGAACCAGTGCTAACACAACTTATTTACGTAACCAGCAGTGTTTTCCTCGACTTTTTTATTGCCATTGTTGATTTGCGTAGCAGTAGTCATGATCTATAACTATACAGAGAGCCCTTTTAACCACGCAAGAATAAGTTTGGGTAAAGCACAAAAAACGCTGAAAATTTGCGAACATTTAAGAACAGCAATCCGCAACTACAAATTTACAGGTTTTTATAAAAAAAACGTATAATACCCCAAACGCCATCACTTTAGAGATACTGATCCTTTTCATTTAAAGAAGGAATGAAGAACAGCTAACAAATTAAATTTGGATGGAGAGTTTTTACGTCTGTTGAGCAATAAGCACGAGACTTAATACCATTAAAAAAAAGAAAACTTCTTCAACGGATAAAAGGTACCGGGCATTGAAAAGAGAAATAATGCAATTCCAATCTGAAGAACTTACTTTATAGCATCGTCCACTCTGATTTTGAAGAACAGGTGCATCTACAACACACAAGATATCTTGAAATGGAACCTAACATTCGTTTCTTGCATCGTATGGCCATGATAAAGTGTGGTTTTGATTGCAACGCATGAATTGAACATAAACATCTTTCTGCTCATCGCATCATTCTGTAGTAATCCCCACATACCACTGTTGATTGTAATTGCATGCTATGTAGTGACCAGGTTGGAATTGTTCATCATTTTAAATTGGTACAATCTGAGAAGAGCATGGTGCATGTTTTTCAAATCCAAAAGAAAATTGTTTGCCAACAACATCAGAAAAAAGCCTTTTTATTTCCAGGACAGATTCAGAAATAGGTATGAAACTGTGATGTGATCAAGTACCAGGGATAGTAAGTGCAAAGTCTTGAAAATTCTTGGCAATATGCTTTTCATTGATGTACAGATATTTTATGCCAGCAATAGCCTAAGCAAACATCTGTTGTGGAGTAAAAATATGATTTGCTACAGTTGCTTGTAAGTTTGCTTTCGTTACTGGATGATTTTCGATGGCTAGTAGCAAAAAAAAGCCACTCAGTATCAAGGTCACAATCTCTTTTCTGGTGGCACAAATTCACCAAATTCTTGAAGTTGTTGTATTGGCTTGCAGTGCCATAACTTAAATATACTACTTTGGAAACTGTAGGAAGCTTTTATCACATACAGATGAGCACACTGTGGATAAATGTATGAACAGCATTACTGTTATGTTTTATGCCATCAGATATGATGCAGATACTTAAACACTTGACCTCACCAACATCATTCTTGAAGTAAACCGGAAATGGGCAGAGGGCAACTTGGCTGTTTTGCCAATGATATCCTTGGACAGCATCTTGAACCAGAAAGTTATAACTTTCAGCAAAATCAAGAAGAACAATAACTTCATTACCATTGATTTGTTCTTTTATTGTTTCAAAAAAGCTGATTGAGATTTAGCCATATACTGTTGTGATGCTGTCTCAACAAATCAAATTTTTCACAAGTGGTTTCAAAAAGCTCAGCAACAGTATACTGCAAGTCCAAAGTTTTGTCCTATCCATGTGAACCACTGATTGATGATAATACGAGGTTTGTTTGAAAAGTAACGAGACTGTGCATGCTACAAGAACAACTTTTATCGCAGAGAAAAAAGAATTGCTTTCTTTGATGTCACAATGTCTTATGGTTTTGAAAATAAAATTTCAGCATTCTATGACAATTACATTCTTTTTTTTTTCTGTCAGGGCACTTTCTTTGTGACTGTTAGGGAAAATTTAATAAAATTAAGAATTTGTGGCTTTTTTTCTGTGGTGCGAAGGATGAGCGTCAAACAACGAACCAGCCTGAAATTTCTTGTCCATCTTAGTAAAACTCTTAACTGAAGCACTCAAGTTGTTTCAAAAAGTCTATGGTGATGACACGATGTCAAGAACTCGTCTTTTTGAGTGGCACAGAAGGTTTAAAGAAAGAAGAGAGGAGGTGGAAGATGATCACAGAAGTGGGAGGCCATCCACAAGCAGAACAGATGAAAATGTTGAGTGTGTGAGATGAAAGGTGCGGAGTGATCGCCATCTCACTGTTAGAATGATGGCAGATGAGCTGGGTATGAATAGTGAGATGGTATAGAGGATCATTACGGAAGATCTGGGGATGAGCAAGATCTGTGCAAAAATGGTAAAACAAAACTTTGAAAACCCAATTCCATCACTGTTGTTCTGTTGAAATAGTTCGTAAATTTCTTTCAAGTTAACTAACCGAAGGTGGTTTTGTTTCGAAATTTTTTCGCTTCCATATTTAATTGATACAAACTCTTTACGTCTTGACATGCAATGATCACTGATGAACTGTAATGCGAACTTACCATAATACTGACAATATTAAAAATTAGCAGCAAATTAGAATCATTAAAATTTAGTCAATGATTGTCAACCTAAAACTATAGGTTTTCGTGTTTCAACCAGTAACTTAGGCCATCTTCACGGCTAGCATTTAGAAGCATAAGTTATTCATCTATACAATTTATTATTATAATATACAGTGCGACTGAGCTATCATTTTAGATTGACAACCATTCAATGAAATTTTAATGATTCTAATTTGCTGCTAATTTTTAGTTAAGTGTTCATTCACTAAGCAATGTGTCGCACATGCATTTAGCTCGTGCTCTCCCTGTGATTTTTTTATGAACATGTCATAAGTTGTTTGACGTCATTATAAAATTTGCATAGACAAAGCAGATGTGCTTATCGATGCAATTTTTATTTCCAAATTTGGTAACTGCAGATTTATATGATTGCACGTTTAAAATTTTAATGATTTTAAGATTGCTGCTAATTTTTGTTTTTAAATTTTAGGTAATTGCAGTTTTATATCATTGCATGTTTTAAATATGTGTTATTCTTTTCGCCTGATGAGACCCTTGAGCAAGGTTGAAACGTGTCGCGATAGCTCAATCGCACTGTATATTATAATGATAAACTGTATAGATGAATAACTTATGCTTCTAAATGCTAGCTGTGAAGATGGCCTAGGTTACTGGTCGAAACACGAAAACTTATAGTTTTAGGTTGACAATCATTGAATGAACTTTCAATGAGACTGACAATATTGTTCTATGCATTTTAGTGAAATGGTTGTTGTACAGTGTGTGAGCCTTCAAAGCTGCAGAACTTCAAATCTGTTAGTTGCGGTATTTGCTTTTTATTGCAGATACATATCAAATGAAATTTGATGCTTTTCAAGGCTTTGAAACATTGCATACAAGTATATTTTGCTGTACAATGTGTTCTTTCTTGTGCGCTCACTGAAACATGAGTAATGTTGAAATGTTGGCTTGGTGTCTTGAATAAACAGGGGTAAAGGTTATTTTTGAGCAAAATTTGTTACCTGGGTGTTCTATTCCCTGAACTTTTCTGCTATTGAGCACAGATTTAAATATCAGAATTGATAAAAAAAACTGTACGTTTTTATTTTTCATTAAAAATAACTTTTTTGTCAATTTCGAGCGTCGTAATGCACAAGACAAGACCAGACAAGACAAATTTATTTCACCGCTCAATAATAGCATGAAGAAGAAAATATAATCAGCATCTGTTTCAAAGGCGACAGGGAAGTTGCAAAAGACCTTGCAGTCGTCAAGTCAAGCAACCATCCTCTTGTCATAGAGGCAATTAGTGCCAGTATCATGGATGGTTTTCATTACTTTGCCTAAGTGCGTTGCGACATTTTGACGATTTCAAAAAAAATAAAAAATGACGATCTGTCATCAGCAAAAACTTTTTATGTGACCAAAGCAGACATTGGCTTAATTATATCATGAACGAGTATGCACACTGCATCAACAAAATCTTTGATGCTAATATTTGTACGAAGATAATAGAAAGTTTTTGTAGTTATATTTGAATTTTTTGTGCGAGAGTGCCCTAATATTTTTGGGAATGCAATTCCAAATCCTGACTCCTTGATGTTTAATGCACCTCTGTAATTTATTAGTACGGTAACAAGGTATGTTTAAATCGTTACAATCACTTGACTGCCTCATAGTTCGACCTGAGTGGTCATTAAGTTTACAGAAATATTTGTGAAATGAGTTTATAGTTTTGTTGTGTAAGGAACCATAAACAAATTTGGCGACTTCAAATTTGAACAAGTCATCAATTTGCAGTATTTTCAATTGGGAGTAATATAAGTTTACTGAATCTCGAAAATGAGCACCAACAATGGCTCTTATCCCTCGATTTTGTAGGGATTTTAATTTCTGTAAATAAGTAGGATACGTGGCTCCCCATATAATTATGCCATACAATAGTAGAGTTGTAACATAACAGTTTGAGGAAGAGTTTGTTTAAGTTTATTTAGTATTCCCACTGAGCGTGCCACTTTACCCTCCATTACTTTAATTTGCTCATGAAAGTGAGGTTTGTTATCAGTGATAACTCCAAGGTATTTGGTGTAACTGACTATATTTACAGGAGTCTGTTACTTGAAATGTTTAAATGGGAGATTGGCGCTTTAATTCGTTTAGGTGGAATGATTACGATATTGGTTTTAGCTGGATTGACGAATAGCTTATTCACACTACACCACAAATAGCGATGATGTAGTACTGTATTAAGATTAGTCTCAAGTTGTCCGGAGTTTGAACCTTTTACTAATAAGCACGTATCGTCTGCAAATACTTTTAATTCGCTTTCCAGTGAGTTATGTAAATCGTTAATGTATATCAGGAAAAACATAGGACCTAGTGACAATCCTTGGGGAACCCCAACTCTAATTGGTTTTAGGTTGGATTGAATTTGGTTTACAGAAACAAACTGTTGTCTGTTATCAAGATAGGAGCGGATTAAAGTATACGCAACGCCTTGAATGCCATAGTTATTTAACTTTGTCAAGAGAATGTTATGCGACCCTGTGTCAAATGCTTTTTTTAAATTGACAAATGCTACTCCCGTATAGGACTGATCATCAATGTTATCATAGGATGAGGTGACAACATCCAACATCGCATGTGATGTGGAAATATTGCTTTGAAAATCGTATTGATTTTCGAATATTGCATTGTGTTTTTCGAAAAAACTGCTAAGTTGCACAAACAGGATCTTTTCGATGAGTTTTGAAAAGCAAGTTATATTGGATATGGGGCGGTAATTATTTATTTCCTCTTTTGCTCCACTTTTGTAAATTGGAGTGATCCTTGCAATTTTGCAATTTTGGGGAAAGATTCGTTCCGTAAATACAAAGTTGAGAAATAGACGTAAGTACGGTGCAATTACGTGTCTGGCAGCTAGAGAAAAAATGGTTGGATGTTGTCATGTCCCACGGCTTTGTTTTTTAGAGATGTAATTTGGTTTAGGACTTTGTTGGTACTTGGCGGATCAAGATAAATTGTGTCTAAAATCTGTTTTTTTAAGTAATCTGTAGGTTTTTTAGTTGTTTCACTATTTATGGTATCTGCCAAGTTAGAGCCGATTGTGCAAAAGATTCCAAAAATTAAATTGGTTTGCAATGGTGTTAGGGTCATCGGCAATGTGATCATTAACTTTGAGTGCTAATGGAGGTTCAAGTGTTGATTTATGCGGCAATACCGAACATATAATTTCCCACGTTTTATGCAAGTTTTTTTTGTTGCTAGCAAATTCAGAGTAATGGTAAATCTTTTTAGACAAGAATTTAATTTTTGTAAGTATGTTCGAGCAACGCCGAAAGAAGTTTTTTCCACTGTTTTATCAGTAATGAAATGAGATCAAAGCATTGAATTTTTTTTATAGAAGTTAGTATTCCTTTAGTTATCCAGGGTTTTCTTGCAAGTTTTCGTTGTTTACGACTCATACGCTCTAGAGGGGCATGCTTGTCGATTGTTTTTTCAATTATATTCACAAACTGAACGAAAACATCATCAAAAATATTGCTGTTTAGGGGGAATTTATTTGTAACAAGATTGCCTAGCTCCTGGTCTAGTTCAGTAGAAAAAGCTTTTGCGCAAAATTTTTTTTTCTATAGAGTGGGGATGGTGTTCTATTATAACTTGTTTGAGTTTTACTAATTTTACACATAACTGCGTAGTGATCAGTTATTGAACTTTGTATTACAAAGGGCGTTATTGTATGCTCTACATCGTTTGTGATAATGTGGTCAATCACCGTTGCTGATTTGTCTGTGACCCGAGTAGGTTTTGTAATGAGGAAAAAAGCTCCATTACTGGTTATTGCATGTAGGTATTTTTCAGCTTGAGGGGATAACTGGTTGGTTCCGTTAATGTTAATGTTTATGTCACCAAGAATGTAAAAGTTTTTTTTTCATTTGTTAATTTCTCCAGACAATCTGAAAAGTCACAAATAAATTGATTGATATCTTCACTCAGGTGTCTATAGATTGAAGCAATTACCAACGCTTTTGTTGAATCATTTTTCCAGATTTTTAGCCATACGGATTCTGAGCCTGTTAATCCAAAGCCAATGATTTCGGAAAATTTAAGTTTAGAGCAGACATATATTGCTGTACCACCGGCTTGTTTGTTGGGCTTTGCATTGATAAAATTATAACCAAGTAGCTGAATACTTTTCAAAGGCTGATTGATGCGAGATTCCGATAGACAAATAACGTCAGGTTGAAAAGAAAGCGAGGCAACAAGGTCATACAAATCGTCATAGTTTTTTTGAAGGGATCTAATATTGAGGTGCATTAGAATCAGGGAATTGCAATCATTTTGCAGGTTTAAGGTTTTGTCATAAATGTCCAAATACTTGCAATTGATGACATTATTGGTCATAGAATTAAATATTTGGTCGCACAATTCACTAGGTTGATTAAAGAGGTCGGCCGCTTGACGCAAGAGCAGGGCTTCTGACAACCCCCTATCACATGATAACTCTAGCGCCATTTGACCGAGTAAAAAAAGCTGCTCACAAAACGACAGCAAAATAATCACAAAAAAAATTTAAAAAAAACATCACGTGTTAACTGTCTGTAGCCAGTAAATGTAAGACATAGATATGGGATCAAGCTGGAGCCATTCCTCGTATCATTGATATTGTCAAGCGTAGCAACTGCAGCTTAGCCGAAGTGAGAATCAGGATTATTTCAACTCACATCTGGTTGATATGCAATTCCCATGATTGATTGCAAGTTAGTGTGGTAAACTGTTTACAGAGCATTAAATCATAAATATTTTTATACAGCCATAATGATAAGGAACTATAACGTATTTAATACGCCAATTATAGTTAAATATGAGAAATACACAATTTGTTTATTTATTTACTTTCTCTTGGGAATGTGAGAATTACCGATTTACACAAGTACTGAATTTGGTTTGGGCCAGGACGATAATTCTTAACTCTTCACAGACCATAACATTAAAACAACCAGCATATTAATCATACACAATTAACATACGTTAATTCCATCATGAGTTAAACACAGCATCATTCTTAATTTGTTTAAATATTTATTTTGCAAGCGTTATCTGGATTATTAATTTATGTAAATACCGAGTACAATGATTTGGGCTTGAGAATTGTATGATTGTTACTTATTAGCTTTGGCTTGTTGAACTGGATTGGCTGCAAATTTCGCCGTCTGAAGACTAATTTGATTCTTCGTCAAAATAACAAGGAGGAGAAACTTTTACGTTTTCGACATAAAGACAGTATGATCCATTGACAATTCGCCAGGCTGTTTTTAATTTCTTTATTTTGGCTTCTTTGAATAGCGAGAGTAATGATTTCTTTTGTTCTTGAAATAGTTTAGGCAGATGCTCAGTCACATACACAGGTTGAATATTCTCGACTTTTCGTATGTCGTTGAAGATCTTTAAGGATTTGCAAGCAGATAGGATTTTTTTGTTTTTCAAAGACATTGCTTAGTTTAACTATTATCAGTCGAATCAATCTTTTACTTTGTTTGGATATTGGTCGCTGCAGAAGTCGATGTATGTCGATGATATTAATGTCTTGTAGATTTAAATTCATTCCTTCCTAGAGAAAATTTTTAAATATCAGCAAGGTGATTTCTTTCTTCTCCCAAACTTCATTTTCATCAAGTTCGTGTATTAACAAGTTTAGCCTCTTTCTATAAGCCTCATTAGCTAATTCTTGAGATTTGGCGACGTGCGGGGTTTGTTCAAGTTGAGATATCCTCTTTTTTAAATCGTCAATATCTTGCACTGCCGCCTTGGTTTTGAGTTCCATTTCCAGTATATTGCATTTTTTTTCAAGCTTATTAATTTTTGACGAGAACTTTTTGTTTAATTCTGAAATTTGGCGTTGAAATCTCCAAATTTTTTGTCGATGCTGTTGAACCTGTCTTCAAATTTCTTTTCGATATTGTCGAGCCTTCGAATAACAATGTCTAGTTTTGCTTCAGACATATTATTTGAATTGCTCAACTTGCTCATCTTCTTTTTAGTTGCTCTGTTACCGAATGGAAATAGCTCCAGTTTTACTTCAGAAAAATTATCTGGCTTGACAGCTTACGCATAGAGTTTTTCAGAGCGCTCGAAGCTACAGTGCTATTTTGTGAATCTGAAAAAATGGTTTAGTGACATAGGTGAATGTTTACCACCTTAAGAGTATTACTTTACAGTTGAGACACATTCTTCACATTCACATATGATATAGTTGTGGCAGTGAGCAAACTTTGTGCAAATTTTAGATTTCTAAACTGTAGCCCACATTGTCAACCAGGGCTCACTAGATGGTGCAATTTCCACTTTTTCAGAAAATGGGCCATATAGTTGATTCATAATTGCCCAAAATCTGTTGCAGCTACCTCCCATCATATTGTTTCATGACAATCTCATACAAATACTTAAGAAGCATTGCAAGTTTAATGAGGCTATAATATCTAAGATGTAAGATATACCCTTTCAAAAAAATGGTAAACAAGTATGTTTTTGAAAAAACGAGCATAGTTCAAGATCTGTAACTCAAAATTTAAACACAATATCAAAAAGTCAAAACCATATCTGAAATTAGTGGGAAAATGTCAGTAAAAATTCCAAATTTGAGCAATCTGAGTAACTTAAATCCAAAGACATGAGGACTCAAAAGGCATTTTCGCCACCAGGGGGTGCAAAACTTTGGGGGGCATATTTTTTGAACAAAAAATGACCCAAAGCTAAAATTTTGCAGATCTTCATTATTCATCAAAAAAAACATTTTTATGAAGTTTCAGCAAAATCTCAGAAGGTCAAGTGGGAACTTTCCTGAAAATTTGCTGTTTTGACATGGAATGACCCAAATGACAAAAAACATAGCTGAGCCTATTCTGCGTTTAAATTCAGAAGAAATCACGTTTTTCAGAAAAGTTTTTACATTACTTTTTATCTGTTTTCGAACTGTTCATTTTAGAAAAAAAATGACATACAAAAAATTTTTCAAATCCGACAAGATCTAGGGGGTCCTCCAAGCACTTTACATGAATCATTGTGAAAATAAGCAAAACGGCTTTTTTATTTTTTATGCTTAAAGCAAAACTTTAATATTATTCACATTAAATTGATTATGTTCACTTTGTATAATAATACTTAAAGTTTCTCTTTAGAAAAGCCATCACATGCAATTAATTTTCACAACAATTTTTAAACTACAACAAAATATCAATGTACTACAAATGTCTACCAATGTAATGGGATCCTATACACCTCCCCGAAAAACACCTTGCGGAAATTACATTTCTCCGAAAAACACTTGGCTGAAACTACATTATCCCAATATACGAGGTCTGTCCAAAAAGTTTGTAGACTATTTGAACTGCGCAGCTCCATTTGTTCTAGGTGCATTCGCTTGGTGTCGCTAGATTCACAGAGATCAGCTGATTATGACGCCATTTTCTGATTGCAGATATCTTTATTTTACTGCTGGTTATGTTCAGTTAAGTTAAGAGTAGTTTTTTAGTTCGTCAGATTTTAAGTTTTACAATGAATAACTTGAAAGAGCAACGATTTGCTGTGAAATGTTGTGTCAAGCTGGGAAAATCTACTACGAAAACATTTGCCATGCTTAACACGGCTTATGGTGATGTTGCCATGAAGCAAGCGATATGTTTCAGGTGGCATAAACGTTTCAAGAATGGTCGGCTGTCTGTTGAAGATGATGAGCGTTCTGGACGTCCTTCCACATCAACTGATGACCCACACATTGATGAAATCAACACTCTGGTGCGAGTGAATCGACGTCTGACTGTAAGAGAGCTTGCTGAAGAATGTGGGATCTCGATAGGCTCTTGTCACCACATTTTGACAGAAGAATTAAAGATGCATTGCGTTGCTGCAAAATTTGTGCCACGTCTGATGACAAGTGATCAACAAGCTCATCGGGTTCAAGTCTGTCAGGATTTGCTTGATCACTCAGAAAATGATAAAGAATTCTTGTCAAAGATCATAACAGGTGATGAGTCATGGGTTTATGGTTATGACGTGGAAACAAAGGTCCAATCTTCACAGTGGACGAGCAAAACATCCCCCAGACCCAAAAAAGCTCGCCAAGTTCGATCCAAAATCAAGGTGCTCCTCACAGTTTTTTTTTCGATGCTAGTGGAGTTGTCCACCACCAGTACCTTTCTGAAGGCTCCACAGTGAACCAGACCTACTACATTGAAGTTTTGAAACGTCTGAGGGATGCCATCCAACGGAAAAGGCCAGAACTGTGGAGGAGTGGCGACTGGTTTTTCCATCATGACAACGCTCAAGCCCATTCAGCCTTCAGAACTCGTGAGTTTTTGGCCAAACATTCCATCACTGTTCTTCCCCACCCCCCTTACTCACCTGACCTTGCTCCACATGATTTCTTTTTGTTCCTCATGCTCAAAAGACCTTTGAAAGTAAGAAGATTTGAGACAATTCCAGAGATTAAGGCAAATGCGACAAAGGAGCTTAAGGGCATTAAAAAAGAAGCATACCAAGACTGCTTCCGCAAGTGGAAACACCGCTGGGATAAGTGTGTGCATTGGGAAGTAGAGTACTTTGAAGGAGACCCAAACCTGTAACTGCTGTAGAAAGTACATTTTGTGTTATTACTTCAGTCTATGAACTTTTTGATCAGACCTCGTACATTTCCCTGAATGTGCATTTTCCAGTAATCGATTTCCCTGAACATGCACTTGCCAGAAATTACATTTTCCTGAATGTGCACTTTCCAGAAATTACATTTGCTTGAACTTGCACTAGCCTGAAATTACACTTTCCTGAACGTGCACTTTCCAGAAATTACACTTTCCTGAACATGTACTTGCCAGAAATTACATTAAACTGAATGTTCATTTGGCAGAATTTGCAATTGGCCGAAATTACATTTCCCCGAAAACTTATTTGCCAGTATTTACACTTGCCAGAATGTACATTTGGCCGAAATTACATTTCCCTGAAAACTTATTTTCCAGAATTTACACTTGCCAGAATGTACATTTCCCCAATAGCTTATTCGCCAGAATTTACACTTGCCAAAATGTACATTTGGCCGAAATTGCATTTCCCCGAAAACTTATTTTCCAGAATTTACACTTGCCAGAAAGTACATTTGGCCGAAATTACATTTTCTTATTTTCCAGAATTCACACTTGCCGGAAGGTACATTTGGCCGAAATTACATTTCCCAGAAAACTTATTTCTCAGAAATTACATTTCCTCAAAGATTCATTTTCCAGAAACTACTTTTCGTTCAAAAAATTATACTATGTTTTGGTTATTTATTTTCAATAAACAGAACAAACTTTTAGTTGAAATTAGGAAACGTTGCGATAACAGTTAGCTTACTGAATCAGAAATATAACCTAGCTTATTCGTCAATTTGCTATCATAAGTTGTGCTTCAAGCGAAATTAAAATTAATTAAAAATCGATACAAAAGTGTTCACTGAGGCAAAGCAAACTTACTTTAACCCAGGTTACACTTTTTTAGAGGAACCAATAAATTTCAAGTTGAGGTTGGCTTCTCTTGGTTTTTCGCTGCTTTATTTGTTCTTAATTTGCTGCTCTGTTTGTTCTTAATATTAGTTCTTGAATTCAGAGAACGTTCATGTCAATTTAAACAACCACGTTTCTAAAGTTATTTTTGATGTTTAATTCCGAATGCTCTGTCAGCTTAAGCAAAAACTTTTTAGTTTTTTTTCCAGCATCGTAAAACTGCAAAAGCGAAAAAGTACAAAGTTTTTTTTAACTTGAGAACATCCAAATATTTATGAGTTGCTAGCGCAGTTTGAAGCAGCACTCTGTAGTTTTAGAATCGTTGCAATATTTTGCTTGTAAATACTGGAAAATTACTAAAATTTTATCATTTTGAATTAGCACAGAATTTAGTTGCTTATAAGATTTGAAATTTACTCGTTTTTGTTTCCCATCTTTTTGTTACTGATGGAGGCTGGCATGTTTTTAGATTCTGAGCAACAATAAGCCTAGGGTTTTTATGAAATATTATTGTTGTAATAAAAAAGTGTAATTCGTTTTGCGTTCACGACAAAATTAAATCTGCAGCTCTAGTACGAAGCGGCCAAAATCTACATCAAATGCAAGCCAGCAAAGCAACACTTGTTGCATTCCTCGGCT